>VYZR01056188.1:14608-25763 GCA_013400675.1 Oxylabes madagascariensis | reverse complement strand
ACTCTTCTCTACACCTGTACGCTGGATTTTTGATCATGGTAAAATTACTGGGATTGCCATTATTCTGCATATTTTGCTCTTTGTGCAGTTGTTGGCTTAGGTAAAACAATGCAGTTCCGTTTTCAGGTTTTGCCTCATAAGTCTTCAGAGAAGTTTGGCCTAGACAATTTGGACTTAATTCTTGGCACAAGAAACACAAAATACACATTTATTCCATTAAAATGGCATTTATCATAAAGTTCCAACTCATACTCCACGTTTTGGAGTAATGTGATAACGCAGTAATTTTTCTTTTACCAAAGAAAACGTAGTAAAAGCCCAGTAAACATACTATTTCTAACACTCATGTTTACCAAAGAAAAGATATTGAAACTAATCAAAGCTCAGATACTGACAGTGTCACTTTGACATCAAATTCATAGAATGCTGATTAAAATTGATTAGGTTGATTAAAATTTTAGCCCAGTTACATGGCTATGTTATCAGTTACATTGGTTTTTAAAGCACACAGGTTCTAAGCTATTTTTGGCATGCTGTTTTTCTAATGCATATCAATAAGAGAGACTTAAAAATAGGTCTGACTCGAAATCATAATTTGTCTGTGCATTAAATACCCACAGTCTCACCTTGGCAGGGCAGACTGCCTGACAGCTGTCTGCCTCTGGTTAATATTAATTTATTTAAGCACGAATTCCCTATTAAATTGTCTTTGTGCTAGGCTTTGAAGCTCTAGATGGTCAATTACAGACAAACACGTGGTCCAACAGGTATTCATTCTGCTAACAATGAACACATGTTTTATTGACCTACTTCTTTTTCCAGCTCATTAAACACAGCTGCACTCAAATGATCAAGAGGAAAAAGAACCATAAAACCCCAAGAACACTCTTCCTACACAGGATCATAAGGAACGTGACCAGCTGCCGCCGCGGGGCCACCGCCCCACCCAGGGCAGCAGCACACCCACGCAGAGCACCTCTCCAGGGGCAGGGCAACTCTGCCCACTGACAACAGTGGGAAGCATGGAAAACTCCCACAGCCTCCCCTTTCAGATGTCCAATGCTGCGTAAACAAAGTGGGCTGCAACCATTTCCTCCTAGCCCATCATCTGCCAAAGCCATTTGGCTTGCAGGCTGAAGTCGAAACAAGCTGCCATCAGCAGGGAACGACGCTCCTGCTTGGATGTTTGATAGAGAAACAGAAAGCCTGTAACGTTACAGACCCAAACAGCACTTCCAAGGACTCAAGGGACAATGAACCAACTCCCATTTCTGCTGTCAGCCAGCACATCCCTAAACTTCCCTCACCCACTGTCCCAATTAGCATCCTGAAGATAAAACACTACAGTGAGACTTTATCTCCTTCCCTCCCCAAAAAAGAGAAACAGCTAGCATTAACCCTGAAAAAACAATCTCTGGAACATGAAGTCATTCCCTATAAAACCAAAGTGCTTAGGAGGAGGCTTGAATGGTTTATAAATTACCTCCCCCTTTTGGCTTTTGTAACAGAGCTGTGCCCTTCTGCTACTCAAGAAAATGTTTGCCAAAGTCCAGAGCACACTTCTTTATGTTGCACCTGAAAGACTGGCCAAACACTGGGGACTAAATTGATTTTTTGCCAAGGTCTTTGATTTCGTGTGTATTTCAAAGTGGAAAAAAAACCCCAACAAAACAACCCACAACCAAAGAGCGTCCATAAAATATGAGGCAGAGTTAATCAACGCACTAACATCTGTCTGTGGTAACAGCTCAAAAGAAGAGTTTTGATGTGTAAATGTCCCCTTTTGTTTCAAAGGGAATGACTTCATGTTCCAGAGATTGTTTTTTCAGGGTTAATGCTAGCTGTTTCTCTTTTTTGGGGAGGGAAGGAGATAAAGTCTCACTGTAGTGTTTTATCTTCAGGATGCTAATTGGGACAGTGGGTGAGGGAAGTTTAGGGATGTGCTGGCTGACAGCAGAAATGGGAGTTGGTTCATTGTCCCTTGAGTCCTTGGAAGTGCTGTTTGGGTCTGTAACGTTACAGGCTTTCTGTTTCTCTATCAAACATCCAAGCAGGAGCGTCGTTCCCTGCTGATGGCAGCTTGTTTCGACTTCAGCCTGCAAGCCAAATGGCTTTGGCAGATGATGGGCTAGGAGGAAATGGTTGCAGCCCACTTTGTTTACGCAGCATTGGACATCTGAAAGGGGAGGCTGTGGGAGTTTTCCATGCTTCCCACTGTTGTCAGTGGGCAGAGTTGCCCTGCCCCTGGAGAGGTGCTCTGCGTGGGTGTGCTGCTGCCCTGGGTGGGGCGGTGGCCCCGCGGCGGCAGCTGGTCACGTTCCTTATGATCCTGTGTAGGAAGAGTGTTCTTGGGGTTTTATGGTTCTTTTTCCTCTTGATCATTTGAGTGCAGCTGTGTTTAATGAGCTGGAAAAAGAAGTAGGTCAATAAAACATGTGTTCATTGTTAGCAGAATGAATACCTGTTGGACCACGTGTTTGTCTGTAATTGACCATCTAGAGCTTCAAAGCCTAGCACAAAGACAATTTAATAGGGAATTCGTGCTTAAATAAATTAATATTAACCAGAGGCAGACAGCTGTCAGGCAGTCTGCCCTGCCAAGGTGAGACTGTGGGTATTTAATGCACAGACAAATTATGATTTCGAGTCAGACCTATTTTTAAGTCTCTCTTATTGATATGCATTAGAAAAACAGCATGCCAAAAATAGCTTAGAACCTGTGTGCTTTAAAAACCAATGTAACTGATAACATAGCCATGTAACTGGGCTAAAATTTTAATCAACCTAATCAATTTTAATCAGCATTCTATGAATTTGATGTCAAAGTGACACTGTCAGTATCTGAGCTTTGATTAGTTTCAATATCTTTTCTTTGGTAAACATGAGTGTTAGAAATAGTATGTTTACTGGGCTTTTACTACGTTTTCTTTGGTAAAAGAAAAATTACTGCGTTATCACATTACTCCAAAACGTGGAGTATGAGTTGGAACTTTATGATAAATGCCATTTTAATGGAATAAATGTGTATTTTGTGTTTCTTGTGCCAAGAATTAAGTCCAAATTGTCTAGGCCAAACTTCTCTGAAGACTTATGAGGCAAAACCTGAAAACGGAACTGCATTGTTTTACCTAAGCCAACAACTGCACAAAGAGCAAAATATGCAGAATAATGGCAATCCCAGTAATTTTACCATGATCAAAAATCCAGCGTACAGGTGTAGAGAAGAGTTACGTTGCAGACTTTATTCATCATAGACTTTGAATTCTTTCTGCTCCCTGTCTTGTAACAAAAAATGCACCAAAAGCTGTTAAGACTAATTAACGTAGGATCTCTTCTGAAATAATTCCTCATCTGCTTCTTGTGTAAAGATCTCCTTATTCATGAAGGTGCTTGTTTGCCTAAGAAATGCAGCGACTGCTTTTTCACAGGGTTGGGCTGGTCAAAAGTAAATAACAGCATTACAATTCCCAGACCGATTTTCTTGCCTTATTCAGTCAGCTGGGAAATGGATTAGGCTCCTCTTTCCTTGGTAGCTTTAGGGTCAAAGTATTTTTTCCCAGTGCTTTTTTGAGACCCGGTACCAAATTCAGTTCCTGCTGTGAAATCGGCTTTATTGAGGTGTGAAGGGCCTGGTTTGTTGATGGTATGTGGGATCTCAACTGCCAGTGAAACTGCTGGAAATTGTCCTCAAATCTTCAAGACTTACACACGACTTTTCTCTAGCAAGTGTTCTGTTCTGAGTTGGTACAGCTGTATTTTGGTTGTTCCAGGGTGATGCCCAGTACCACTGCATGGTGTTCCCTTTCTTCCGCCAACTTTAAACAACTGAACCTGCAGTATGGAAAAATCCATTGCAATTTGGGAAAGTCTTAGTAGGCGTTAAAAAAAAAAGCAATCAAAACTGGTCATGGTGCCTTTCATGGTGAGGAAAGGGAGAGAGGCTGAGGTACTTGGAGTTCCCTGGGGAATCGGCTTTCTGTTGCTAATGAATCTGCATGGAAACCACTGGGAGCATCATTAGAGACAAAGAGGTGCCGTGGGATTTGCCAGTGGGTTTTTCAGTGGAGCCCATGGGAGTCAGGCTGCCGTTTGCTGTTGAACTCTGATGGCAAATGAGAGCCTGTTACCCTTGAATTCCTTTGAATATCCCAGACCCGGTAGACTTAGCACTGGTTTTTAGGTGTCTGCCTGTGCTTTGCATTATGCATGAGTGCCAGTGTGGGGATTAAATAGAGCAGCTCTGCCATTTCAAATAGCTGTGGCCTCAAGCTGATGTGTCAGCTGTCAGTCCAAATGAACTTGGTACCAGTTGTTATAAGTACACGTAAAACCGAAACCCAACTCTATTATTTCAGAAGATTAGTGCTTTTGCGACTCTTCAACATATTTGTTGCTAAAAGTGGCATAAATCATTCTTCATTTAATGCAGTTTTATTTTGTAAAGAGGGTCAATGTGACAGATCTTGGAAAGTCACAGCAAGGTAATTGTCTGCAAAATCCATGCGGTGTGTTCCTTCCACCCTACCCCCCGTTTTTTTTTCCACTCTTTTTCTTTTTCTTTTTCTTTTTCTTTTTCTTTTTCTTTTTCTTTTTCTTTTTCTTTTTCTTTTTCTTTTTCTTTTTCTTTTTCTTTTTCTTTTTCTTTTTCTTTTTCTTTCTTTTCTTGAAGTAAAAAAGTATCCATCCTGGTCTGACCTCAGAGCTCACCCAGCTTTGTGCAGGAGTTTGAATCCAAGGCCTTCTGAGATCCTTTCCAACTTGAATTATCCTATGATGCTGTGAAACCAGGGTCAGAGCTGAACGAGTAACACTAAGGGCTTTCTGTTCAAAACACAGAGACCTGAGAGGTTTTTTTTTGCCTGGAGTGTTTCTTCGTGCCTTGGTTCTCCTGTCCTTCGCATAATCTTCACTGTGGGCACTCTAGCCTTAACATCAAGAGCTCTGATCCTGGGGGAGAGAGAGGAGGGGTGAAGGGGGTGCAGGAGAAAATCTGTGGCATTTATTTGATGTGGAAGTGCTTACATCCTATGACAACAGACAGGAGGTGAGAATCAGTGTGACTAATGAGTTGTTTACTTGCCTTTTGTATCCCCCACCCCCCAGGTACATGGGCTGTGTTTGTTTTTATATGTATTGATTTCAGACTCTTGCAAATAACATTCCTTTGTCCTTCACCTTGTCAGCAGTTTGTGAGATACTGCTAATCCTGTCTCGTAGTGCTGTGGAAAAGGTAGGGTAGTTAAGATGCAGAATGCTACTTCATTATTATTTTTTTTTCCCTTTCTTTTCCTGTACAACAGCACCGTGTTTTTAGCCAGGAGCTGTCGTTTCTCGGAGTTTGGACCCAGACCCTGTTTGGAAAAACGAGGTCCCCTTATGAACTCTCTTGAGAACTGATCCCATGTATGACAGGCCTGCCATCTGCCATTGTTGTTAAATTGGGGTGGTCTAAAAAAGCATGGAAAGAGTAGAGTGCGACTCTCTACAGTTTCCTGATGCTTGTCCTAATAGTACCAGACTTAAGGAAAATGGGGAAAAGTTTTTAGTGTTGAATTTGACAGTGTCTGTGTGAATGATACAATTTGTGATTGGATCCAGAATTTATTAGAAACAGCCTCTAACTCCTTTTGCAAAAAGTTGGTGGGGAAGACTGCTGGGAATGTGTGGGGTTTCTTTATTTAATGAAATGGTCTCAGCTGAGTGTAAAAGGAGTAAAAGCTGTAAATCAGGAGTATTTAATAATGAGGTGTGGCACAGGCTACAGGTCCCCAAAAGGCTGAAGTGCTGTCACAGATTACCTAAAATTTGGTCACCAGCCTCAAGCACACCATTTTTTGCCTTGGGTGTTTGACCAGCCCAACTTTGAAAGAGTGGATTTCTCTGGTCTACTGTTCACTTTTACAAGGGAATCCATGATGCAGCTGCGGTTCTGGCTTGCTCTTAAGGAAAGAATTACCTGGAATATTGTAGGGGAAAATACATTTTATGTAAGTGAGAAACAGGTAAAGGGGGTTTCAGTTTGTACATAAATTCTGGGGTCCAGGGTACAGAGGGATGCTGACAGCTCTCGGCTGGTGCAGAAGTGGGAGGGGGCAGAAAGTCGTGTCGGAGTAGACTGTGGAAGAATCCGAGGTACAGCTCAGTTTTGTTAAAGCTTTGGAAATAGGGAGTATTCACTGTATTTATCTAACTATGAAAGTGTAAATGAGCGAGTGGATGGCTGTGGCCGGGTGCAGCCCTTTTGTTTGTGCTCCCTGCGAGGGGGTGGGAGCAGGGCGGCAGGCAGAGCCCAGCCCGGACAGGAAGGGTGAGGGCAGGGGGGGCTGGACCCGGCTTTTGCCGGGGGCTGGTGATGATGGGGATGCTGGTGGTGCTGGGCTGGTGGGCGCGCTGTTGAGCTGGACACAGCCTGCCAGAGAGAGAGCATCTCTCGGTGGCTTGGAGGGGAGCAAAAAAAAGGATAAGTAAATACTGAATTTAAACAAAGGGGGTAGCACAGAACTCATTTTGTTGACAGATGAATTACAATCGCATTGAAGGAAGCTCATAAAAAGCCAGTGGTCTGTACTTACCTGACTCCTGAGCCACAGTGGATTCTTATGTTTGCCTCAGTGTAGCAGAGAATGGGCCTGGAGATGGGCTGGGAAGCTCCCATGGGTGCTCCAGAGGCCAGGGGACCACAGGAGAGCTTCTTGGATGTCACTTGCTGGTAGCGGCCCTTTGCCTCACTGTCTGCACAAACAATCAGTTTGTTTTGCTTTTTTATTTTTATTGAGCATCCTCAGCTCTCAGAGTTCTTTAGTAGACAGCAGCTGATGTTTTCAAGTCTGGTTTCAGAAGTTTCCCCCTTGTTTTGGGAGAGCATTTCGAGAGGAAGGTTTCTCTCACCTTTCTCCTACTTGGTGACAAGGGCAGCTCAGTTTCCCCATGCTGTACCAGGGAGCTCAGAGCTCAGGAGAGGCTTCTTGGCTGCTGTCACTGTTTTACATTACAAGAACCAAGGCTGATTGGCAGTTCAGTCCACTTTTCTCACTCTCCCTTCACCTGAAGCTGTTGTTACCATTTCTAGCACTTCTTCCACACTCCACATGCATCTGCTCTCGGGGCACATCATGCTGCTTGCTGCCTGTGATACCAACTGGTCTCCTGGCTCAGCTGCTTCCAGCACAGCACTGGGCAGAGAGACAGCAGCCGCCCTCCCTGATGGCAGGCTGAGTGTGTTGGCCTTGGGGACACATGGTGCTTTTATTAGGCAGAGTCTGTGTTGAGTGCCACCTGAAGTGAATCCAAAACAAGCCCCTTCCCTCCTCAGTTGGATTAAGCACAGCCTTTCCAGCCTGAAGCCACTCACCATCCCAGCAGCAGCTGTGCTCTTACCTCCGGGGTGCTCTCCTGCTGTTCAGGTTTTCCAGATTCAATGTATTTAGGAAAAAAAAAAAAATAGGCAGCTAAACTAGTGATAAATCATTTATTTTGATAGTGACAGGATCTGATTTGTTTTTCCAGAATGCTGACAGTTTCCACTGCGCAGCTCTGCTTACAGTCACTACAGTTAATGAGAAATGGTTTGGAAACAGCTACTGTTTTAATTGGTGAAGCAATTGCTGTTTAGTTTTGATGGTGGAAAATAAATGCATGTAAGGTGTTTCTCTTTCTTTTCTGTATATTTTCAAATTTGTAATTAGGCTTCTCAAATTATTTACTTCATAAACTTTGGAAACAGATCTTTCAAATTAGTGTTTACTCCCTGGTATTCTTATGCACATGACTTGGGTAATGTGAATAGACTCACAGGACTTAAAAGGAATATTAATGTAGGTAAAATTACCCCAAATGTAAGCGTTTAGAAGTTGAGGATCTTCTATTAGGACTCTTTTTAGCAAATAAACAAACCAAACGTATCCAGTTTTCATAAAGACAGACATATTTTTGCTTTCTTCTGTGGGCTGCAAATTGCAATCTTTTTCTAACGTGACCATCAAAAAGAAATAAATTCAGACATGATCTTCAAAAAATCAGCACTGTTTGACTAAGTTAGGGAGTCAGGTCCTGCTGTGTTACGTATTGCAATAAATCACTTGCAATCAAGACTTACTCTGGATTTTCATCAAGACTGAAACTTAATCCAGTATAAAACAATAAAAGAAAGACAACTGACTAATTTTTGAAACATTCTCTGTCATCCCACTATGACTAAGCTCGTTCATAAATACCTTGCTCCTGCCATTGACCTTGCAGTCTTGGCAGCAAGGATAAGATTCATGTGGCTTGTGCTGGGAGCTGCAGATCCAAAGTCTGTTTGCTCCCCCCAGCTGTGTGAATATCAAAGAGGAGAAGATGATGAAGGCAGAGGCTGTGATATAACGTGTTCCCACATGCCCATTGCATAATCATCCCACACTGCTCCACACACCCCACGCCAGGGAGCAGCCAGAGAGCCTAGACTTTTCAGGGTGCCAGAGAGCTTGTTTTGCCTTCAGCTCCTGCCTCAGTGAACAGGACTGATGAAAGTCACATATATTTGTGGAGTGCTAAATGTGGGCAGGTGTCATTATGAATTGCCACCAGTTAAGTGACATGGTGTGTAAAAACCCAAATAGATCCTTTGTAGTAGATTTCCATTGCACACACATGTGAGAAATAGGGACCAGAGCAAACGTGAAATGTCTCTTCAGCTCTGCATGAATGATCAAGGCTCGAAGAGCCCCAGTTCTCGGTTTGCATGCTTCTAGCATTACCATGCTGTACAAGGAGTTCCAAACTCCCTTTCTTTCTGCAGAGTCCTTTTTTGAGAGGGGAGAATAAAAATTTAACCCACATGATGTAATAGAAGAGTTGGTCAGGCTAAAATTACAGTGAAAAATATTGCAGCATATCCATTACAGATATTTTACATTGCTATGCATGAGGATACACATTCTTTGTTGTGCAGCTTGTTTTTATGGTAAAGTTGCTTTGAAGAAATACAGATGTAGAAAAGTCAACTACTGAGATGCAGTTCCTGAGGGCCCAAAATGCTACAGGATGCTGACTAGGGATAAAACCCAACTGTAGTCGTATTTTTTTTGTTTTTTAAGCTATATATGGATCATCATAGAAATGTTCATTGTGCAATGCTGCAAAAAAATTACCTGATTCTCTGCATTTGTGGAAAGATAACATGATCATTGTGAAATAACGTTCTAGTATTTGGATGTGTTTCCCTCCCTGTCACACCAAAAGGATCAAAACAGAGTAGGTAGTTTGTGCAAATAAACACAGGTAAGCCTGGTAGAAAAAGCTAAATGCAGGTGTCATCCATGTAGACTTTTAAGTTTGCTCACTTAATTCTTTTGCATCCATAAAAGGAAGGCTTACAAATAAAATTCTGTGTGATGATGAAAACTGTATTAATGTTACAACTGTATTATTACTAACAAAGGCTCTGATTATATGCTGTGTGTTTCCCTCCAGCTCAATTCTGACCTCGTTTGTCTTTCCATTATTGGGTGTCTGTTTAGTAAAGTATGGCTACGCATTTATTATTATTATTATTACTTGAATAGATTTCACTAACTTTGGGTAAGGTACCTGTCACCAGGCTGTAATATAATTTGTTCTAGAATGGTGTTTTCCTTTCTAGACAGATGCAGCAAACTAGAAAATGGTGCTAATGAAAAAGTCAGAATTTGCTCTTTCTGATGGCATGGGCATGGCAGAAAATACATTGTCACGTGTTCTTTTGTGTGTTACAGATCTGAATGCACCACAGACCCAGGGTCCCCAGACAAGCATTCCAAACCAGGGATCCATCCAGTCACCACAGGCAGACGAACTGCTACTGAACCACCAGCCTGAGAGCCTCCAGGATGCAGAAAGTGGAGCCAGAATAGAAGAAAAGATTGTTTACCTCTGATAACTTGTTTTCTAATCTCAGTAGCACTTTGGAAAGGCAGCTGTGTTTGCTTTTCTAAACTTCTGTAGTCATTCTCTGTATGACCATCTGGCTTTTAGGGTAGTATTTAGAAGTAAATGCAAATTTTTCCCCATGATAAATATAGTAAGTAAGTTATTTTGAAGCCTTTGTTGCGTAATCTTTAATTTATGACCTGATTTCAAGTGCTTTGCAAGAAGCAATGTGTAGCAGGGGAGACCTAACATTTTGAAATTGTAAAGATGCCACCAAGGACTGTGAAAGCTAGTGTTGATTTTCTGAGTCCTCTTTTTACAAGGATGAGCTAAGAGAGATGGGTCTGCTACTTGAGATTTCAGAGAGTGTATCAGTAAACTTCTAATAGTTGTGATACAACATGAGAAGACAGCAATGTAAGAATGATGGCTCTAGTCTTCGCTGAAATGTGCTATATACCCTTAGCTGTTGGGTCATTTTCCTTATCTTCTAGCTCAGGAACTGCTCAGAAGGGGATGTATTTTATGGTCTGAGCATAATTTCATAACTGTAAGTGTTTTTTCATGTCCCAAAGCCTATTATAATTTTGATACTACTGCCAGTTTCTGTGCAGAGATGCACTAAATCAGTTATTGTATTATAACTGTTCCTCATTTCAGTAAGTGTCCTTACACATTAAAATTTACCAGCTGAAATCATCTCACTCAACAAAAGAAAAAAAAGGGGATAAATAGTAGGCTTCAGTTAACTCTTCTGAAACTCCACTGCTTTCCTGTGTAGAAGTCAGATACCTTTCTGCTTTCAGATTCATGGGATTCTCTGTGTGTTAGGCAGTAAGAAACCTGTTTTTACGCTTTTTGTGCCCTTTTGTCCTTCTGAAAATTTGTACACTTCTGTCAAACTGAGTAAATGTTCTGTGCATTTCTGCAAAACTGTAACTTTGATTCATTGTGGGATCCTCCAAAGAAATAAGAAAACAGAAGTGAAAAAAGAAAAAGATTTCAGCCTTCTGAATTGTTTTCGTTTCTGTAATGGAGTTCTCATGCTTTCAAGTATCAACAGATGGTTTGTTTTCATATTTTCATGGAGGAGGAGAGAGTTGACAGACTGTTGTCTGACCAGTGTGTTGGAGGGGTGGCAGCTTCACCCTCCAATCCACTGTCACCTTTGGAATTCTATCAAATGTCAAAGATATAAATAAAGTTCCTTCTTTTCCGGCACAACTCAGCGTGTAAGTGCAGTTCTTTCCTGTCTCCTATTCCCACA
>VYZR01056175.1:59013-69053 GCA_013400675.1 Oxylabes madagascariensis | reverse complement strand
AGCTCTGGGGTCCCCAGTATACGCAGAACGTAAGTTGGAGTTCGTCCAGGGAAGCGCCACGAAGGTGATGAGAGAGCTGAAGCACCTCTTCTAGAAGACAGCTTGAGAGAACTGAGATTGTTCAGCCTGAAGAAGAGAAGGCCCTGGGGAGACCTTATGGCAGGGGGGGGGGCAGCGCATACACGCGGGGGTGACGGNCGAAGGTGATGAGAGAGCTGAAGCACCTCTTCTAGAAGACAGCTTGAGAGAACTGAGATTGTTCAGCCTGAAGAAGAGAAGGCCCTGGGGAGACCTTATGGCAGGCAGCCTTCCAGCACTTACAGGTGGCTTACAGGAAGGCTGGAGAGGAACTGTTTAAGAGGACATGAGTAAGGGGGAATGGCTTTAAACTGAAAGGAGGTTTATATTAGATATTGAGAAGAAGTTCTTCACTGTAAGAGTAGTGAGGCACTGGAACAGGTTGCCCAGAGAATGTGTCAATGCCTCATTCCTAGAAGTGTTCCAGGCCAGGTTGGATGAGGCTTTGAACAACCTGGTCTAGTGGAAGGTATCCCTGTCCGTGACAGGGGGGGAGGAGGGTTGGAACTTGACAAACCTTAAGATCCCTTCCAACCCAAACAAATGTATGAATCTATGAATTTCTAATACTATGCTTTTTGTTGAAGTTTTAAATACTCTAAAGTAAGTGCAAAACAAGAGGGGATTATATCCATGTAAAATGGATATGATCCCCCTGTCTAGAAAGATTATTTTAACACATCTATCAATGTTTCTCCCTTGGCTTCTCCGGAGGCAAAAATCTTGCAACAGCTTGTTGCAAGGAAGATGCATGCTGTTCATTGGCATCCAGACCAGAAAAAAGCCAAAACACAAAATGCCATTGACGTAACTATGTTCTTAATCACTTCTAGTGCACAAAATATCTAATCAGCAGTTTTGCAAATCTAGAATGCTTACAAATGAAATGTGTGAATGTTTCACATTGTAGTAGTTTAAAACCCTTTCTTTTGAATGGTTTGAACAACACTTAGAGTGTTTCTGTCTTTTCAAAGGATGAAAAAATAAGCGAATTGTAAAGCACTTCTAGCTCAAGGCATTGCTTCTAGCACAGGGAGTGTCTAGCCTGTGATACCTATTAGAATTCAGCCCATTCACAACTGATGAATAATCTGTTGCTTCAAGGCTTCATAAAATAACTAAGTAGTCTCAATCAGGTTTCATGAGGAGAGGCTGTGCTACAAAAGGCAGTATAAAAACTCCTATCATACATGCCATGTTGCCAGAGATCAGGGAGGTGTCCTTCTCTGCAGAGGTGGTCTTTCCAGAACAGGTGCAGGAGATGAAAAGAGACAGAGACATGCTGTTCAAGTTCCTCCTGTTCAGTTTTCATGATGACAGAGGGTTTCATATTCCACCAGCATCAACCTGCTGGTTTTTATTGGCCCAACGTTAAGCATCAGATAGAAAAACAGTAAATCACACAAAAAAAAAGCATGCCCTGGGTGGTTATTTTTTATGGGTAGTAGTTTATGGGGTTTAGTTTTAAGTGCTTTCACTTGCTTAATATCTGTTGTGTCAGTGTTTGTATTTCACAGTCACACATTGCAGTTTTAGTGTTTAATTGCTGTCTTAAGCCAGTGCCAAGCATTTCTGCCCTATGGACTGAACACCCTGAAGGGTCCGGCACTGAGAGTTGTCCAGTACCCTCCTGCAGATGGCCAGATCAGTGGTGTTCACATCCCCATGGCTGTGCTGTGCCCCATATCTGGTTTGTCCTCTTTGCTGATTCCTACCAGGCCTGTTCCCACCATCCTGGCAGTGGCTGAGCAGCCAGCATGGTGGGGCATCTGCTGCTGTGGTCATGGTGGCAGCACTCATACACAGGCCACTTCTTGTAGCTCTGTGAGTCACTGGTAGCACCCTGCTGGTACAAAGCCATCTAGAGTATGAGGGCTGTTGAAATCCAATTAACATATTTGCATAATTATGCATGTGCTCTGCTTCATGTAACAAAATTCAAATATACTTAACCACAGCAGCCAAGATTTGACAGGTATGTTTGTTGTTAGTTTTAGATGTATGTTTTAAGGCCATCCTTGGACAATTATTGTTTACATTTGATCATTAACCTATGCATTTCTTTATAACTTTTTTTTTCTCAACCCGCTTACGTTTTGTCAAATTTAAAGTGGTGTGTGTTTGGTTTTGTATGTTTGGGGGGTTTTATTCTGTCATTATTTGGCTACACAAATGTAGATTGTCTCTCTTGCTTTGTGTTGGCAAATAGGGCATTAATTTGCGTTTTATAATAAATGAAAAGGTTGTCTCTCACTCCCTCGTCCCTTGCAATACTAAGCAGTGATTGATGAGCAAATGGGAAAAGTCTCTCACGTCTGCATCAGTGTGTTTTTGTTGTTGTTGACAGATGGTTGTTATACCTAGATAAAATAGAGCATAAATGTCATAAGGTGTTTGGTTTCTGTTGTGGGATAGGCTGCTGCAGTTTTCAGCTTTTCAGTGGACTATGTATCACTGCCATGAGAGATATTTAAAGTGGCCTTCATGCTTCATAGTTAGTGTCAGACTTGACTAGACAGATACGTGGTGTGTCCCTCCTTAGAAGAAGGAGTCTGAACAATTGCAAATATGGCTTGAATTAATTCTGTGCCTCAAAAGAAGAACATTTTCACTATCTGCAGATAATAATTTTTTTAAAAATTAATGAAAAGCGAGATATCCTTTCTCCTCCTTAGAGACAAAATTCATGCAGCTTGAACTGTGACTTGAAAGATTTGAACAGCCCTTTGACAGCATTGCTCTGTAGGTAGATAGGGAAGTCAAATTGCAAAGTGGGTTTTTAGAAAGCAAACACAAAAGAACAATTCACTCCATCGGCAAGCTTTTCTGTTTGTTCCCCATCTTCAGATAACAGTGGACTCAAATTATTGTGATGTGTTGATTGATTACAGCCGTTAAGTTTCTTAGTAATCAGTTTCATCACTTATTCTCAATTCACGCTTGCACCTTTGATTTCTCTTCCACAACAGGGTGATGTGGGTTGTCGTTGACTAATGAAGAACAGAATTGGTTTCGGCATGAGACAAACGGAATGCCGACACCAATCCCAAAATGCATTAATCTTTAATAATCCACATCTGCATGTTTATAAATGATATAACCAGGAGTTGCTAATGTTAATACTCCCCCTTCCAAACAGAAGCTGACATAGGAGTTGGTGTTTGCAAACTGCATGAGAGGCACGTGGCCGCGCGTGGTGCGTGTGACCTTGTGGAGGGAGCTCGCCAGATGAAAGTTCTCGGTTGATTAAAAATACATGAAGAATTGCTTCGCTTTTGCACCGGTCTTTGGAGCTTATCGTTGTCGGGCAAGATGAAATATGGCATGATAGATCTTGTCTTCTAGGGAGATCAGACCCACCAAATGGTTTTTGGAAGCAGGTTTGCCTCAAGGTGCTTTTATCCTTTATGCATTCAACTTGCCCTTTTCTCCCTCATCCCTGAGAATTGCTGAGACCAGGGCTGTGTAATATGCAATATAACACAATAAGAAAAACTAGATTAGCTGAGGGTTTGTTCCTTTTGAGGGTAGTATTAGTGAGAGCACATACATTTTGCTACTGAAATGCTCTTTAATCAGAGACAATGATCTAGTATGAGAAGTAGCAGGCAGGACTAGCTAAATAGTTCATTGCCACGTAGCGCTGCTCCAATTTCCCTGCTCGCTAGACTTTAGAGAGCTGGAGGAGCAGGGAGAACTCAAACTCCATTGTTGATGGTCTTCCAAATGAATGCTGCTTGATTCTGAGAAATTCTTAAACTTACCTGGATCAAGGGAAAAGAAATATAGATAAGAAACAGCAATTTCACGTCACATTCACCCTTTCCTTTGTATTTTGCATGTTTTCACACTGTGGTTATCATAAATGAAAATTGATCTGTGGTTTGGTTAAAAGTTGGCAATGTTAAAGTTAGGAGTTCAGGTTTTTATTAGGTGGCAAATTTTAGAAATATATGTCTGCTACATCTGTTGTGCTTCTCAGGCTCTTGAATGCAGGTGACACAATGAGGAGTAGCTTAAGAGAAAAAAATCTCCACCTAGTTATAAATACAGTCTAGAGAATAAGCACTGATAATGAAAAATTCTTCCTTTTGGAATTTAGTTTAAATCCCTGAATAGAATCCTGAGGTTTTAAGTTTCAGGTATGTGGCAGGGTAGGTTTCATTTCTGGAAGGAAGAAATGAGCCAAATATAAGAAAGAAATACTACCCTCTCCTTTGTTAGGAGCTTTTAGATATTTAGCACTTGCATCAATTACAGTTTATATTCTGTTTAATTGACATTTTATAAAAAAATTTGAGAATGGTTTTTCTCTAGCTGTAGTGTATGCTTTTTGCATTTCATGTAATTACTACAAACATTTAATGATGTGTCCTAAGTAATTACAGATTACTAAATCCATGCTACCCTTTACAATCTTCTACTTCAGTCCAAATGCAAGCAAAATTACCATTTTTATGGAAGGATTAAAAGCACAGAATGAAAAAACACAGTATGACTACAGGGTCTGGATCATTCCCTAAAGAACATAGGAACTTTTTTCAAAAATATAAGAAAATACAATTTTCAAAATCTAAAAGCAATTCAGAGGCCCTATAGAGGTGTGAGAGAAAGTGCTGGCAAGCTGTGGCTGCAGCATCTCCCAACCCCTCTCATCCCAATTCACGCCATCACTTTGGAGGGATGTAGTGACAGAGTGCAAAACATGTGGAGGGGTGGTTAAACGAGACTTTAGAGGGGGAAAAAAAGAAATTAAGTCAGTGGCTGAGCTTTGAAGAGGTCTGTCTAGTGCAGAACAGTGAGCGAGTGGGGAAGAAAGGAGCAAGCACCTCATCTAATCTTTCTTCTGGGGACCCAGGTGGACAAATTGGCAACCCTGTTCACAGCCTCCCCCCAACCCCCTTTGTAGCGTAAGAACTGCTAATCGGATCCATGCTGCTGCAACTGTGGTTAGTTATTAACAGAATAAAAGCAGATTTCTTCAAAAGAACGGGTTGGGGAAAACGGCTCTACAAAATTGCAAGGTTGTTAGAATCTTAAATGCACAGCAGTCGGTTTTTCCCTATTCTGAATTAGGCGATGAATACGGCCTTTCATCTGTCACTGTGCCCATTTCTTCAGAAGGCAGCCAAACATTAGGCTTCTCAAACAAAAAAAAAAAAAAAAAAATTGTTTGAAAGAGGAAAAATATTGGGGAACAGGAAGAATAGGAAAACGAGAAGGAGAAATCAGGTTTTGTTTTTATTAATTTGGCCTGGTGAGAGAAATATGAGCTTGCCTGCTCTATTCAGTTCCTGCATGCCAGCCGCTGTGAGCTACCGTTTCTGAATGTGGGGATTAGAAAAGATTTAACTGGTTGCTATCCTGGGCTGCACCATTCTGGACAGGCCTCCAGCAGAAATATCCTTGGCTGGAAACTCTCCCGAGCTTAATGGAAAGAATGCATTAAATGGATGCGGAGTTAGGCAGAGGTGAAAGCAGAAAGATTTGGTTCCCCCAGATGAAACTTCACATAACTGCAAAGTGAAATTACAGGTCTGGGGTGGGTGTTACTGAGGATAGAGAAGGAGTAATTCCTAGATTTAGACTGACTTATGCCTTTGCTTATACAAGTAATTAAATGATGCATCCTTAATTTTGAGGAGCTCTACTGCCTTCCTGGTTTGCAGCAGAATTTTGGAATTTGTTGGAAAGGAATAGTCCTCAGGCAGACAGGTGCTTACTGTGACCTACTGGAAAGCCACTCATTATTTGGGTGAGTTGCATGCTTCTGAAGATTCCCATTGACAGCTTGCTTTGGGCATATTTCCAAAATCTAAGGACGAAGTGCTTCACTTTGGGTCAGACACAGGGGTGACTTCTGGGTGGGGCATGGATGAAACAAACCTGCTTGGCAGTGTCTGCTGCTGCTCTCCCTTCCTCTCCAGAACAAAAAGAGCTTGGCCTTGGAGAGCAATATATTTTCTTTCTGCCCCTTGCCACCAAGACCATTGTCAGTTCAGGCAATACTAACAATTATTTCACTTCATACTCCTGAGTATTTGCTGCAATATTCATACCTTACTCAGAGGTTACACAACCTGGGAATAAATCTTGGATGTCTAATTTGACAGACCCCGGTTTCAGCTACTTAATTCTTTTTTTTTTTTTTGAAGTCCATAATATAATGAATTATTCTGTAGTAAGGATGACATTTGGATGGTGTTCCATAAGTAATACCTTGGGACTACATGCTGAGTAATGAGGATGAAACAAAATATTGAGTAGCTACCTCATCTGGTCAGTGTCAAGTTTGCTTTGAATTAAATGTTATACCATGTCAAACAAGTAGCTTCTACTCATGAAATTAAGATGTTTATACTTTTGCATTTGTGCGGAGAGAAGTCAGAGCTGGGGTTCTCCAGGCCCCTTTGTTCATTGTTGCATTTTTTAATGGAGCTTTGAGAGCAATTTAGCACTTAAGTTACAGTGATTTCTTTGAAAATTGCCCACAAACCCGTTCTTGATTTGGTGAATGTGACTTAAATAGGAAAAAAAAGGTGAGAGTGTAACTTTCAAGTGTTGGTAGTCTGAGAATTTTACACTTTCATGAGAAGCAAAGTGGGGGATTTTACTTCTTGTTGATTTTACATGGATTGTGATACTCACTCACATATGGTAGGGAATCCTGTGTCTTTGAAGCACAATACATTTCTTTTAAGAGGTAATATGGAAAATCAGGGCTAGGCCTGACAACAGTCTTGATAACACTTTATGATGTAGAGCATCCATAAATCTGACATAAGTTGATAAGGTCTTTCTTTAGAAGCTTGTACAGAAGCTTTGTGTTGCTGAGTGGAACAAACTAGTTTCTTGCGGTCTCGCCTTCAGTGAGCTGCTCAGCCAGCCACCAAAAGCATTCCAAGGCAGGAGGGTTCTGGGTTTGGTCCCAAGTTCCTGGGCCAGGGAGGTGGAAATTATCTTGGGAAGCAGGCTGCAGTGGATTACCAGCATTATAAGGGGTTATTGGCTGCAGTGTGGTGCTGAGCAGAGCCAGAAGGCTTGATCTGAGTGTGTTTCACTCTGCATATCTGAAAGTGTCCTCATGTCTCAGGCCTTGTAAAACATCTGCACTCAGATTACTGCATGGATTGGAGGTAGGTTTTAATATTTTGCACATCTTAATTTGAGAGGATATGCAGACAACCCTTGCTTTTTACTTGAATGCATAAGTAATTTAAAAAATACTGGGTATACAACAGGAAGCTTGGCTACAATGCATAAATTAAGGAAGAAAATAATCTCTATTCTTAAGGGGTCATAGGCTTTATAAGATGAAAGAGATAACACAAAACACATGACCAGTTTCCCTTTATGCTACCCATAGAAAAATTTCTTTCCTTTGAGGTCATTTGCACCTCACTTCCAATTTCCTGAAAAGGCTCATTTGAAACACTCCCATATAGAAGCCTACTTACGTTCTTTAATTTCTGATGTGGGATCCAAGACCTGGAATGTCTCTTCTGGTCTGTGAGCCTTTATTGTAATATTGACTGTGTGATGATTATCCTATTATTTTATCAGATTTCCTCTTAATCACTAGATTTTTGGGACCTCATTACTCCTAAAACGAAATTGTTTCAAGTTCCAGTAATGGCTTGATTATCCTCCTAAACATCATCATGTTCTTTTTTCTCCCTGATATTTAGCCTCAAATATATTTTTAGAAAGAAGTCACAAAATTCCAGCTCTAGTTTTTGTCATACTAAATAATACTCACACTTTGAGCTTCCTGTCATTTCATGCTGGTAGCTGGTTCCCATTCCAGTTTGCATTAGGCTTTCTGGGTTTGTCTCTATGAAGGCTCACCAGTGACACATCAGCAAAGATGTTGTGTTGTCTACCTCTACTGTAAACAATCCTCCTAATTTATCCTAGTGATAAATTTGTTTCTTTGACATTGTTAGTTATAGCTATTTGTAGGCTATAACCATTTCAGGTCAACAGATGTGGTCAGATTTTTCCTTCCTTTTCTCCTCCTGTGTCTACCTGATAGCCTACAACTCTTCAGTTATAAAAGGCCTGGTTCTGATCCATGTATATAAATGTTTGCATTTTTAATACTCCAAGCCAAAAGGTAGTCCCAAGGGTTTCTTAGGTAGTATTTTGATCATCTTTTGTATTGACTAACATTCCCTATTTTTTGATCAATCAATGCCATTAATCCAGTCATAGCTCTCAATTCCTAAATTAGATTGGGAATTGTCCCAAAGACAACCCACCAGATCTGTAACTTCTGCCTTTCCTTCAGCCTAGTGTTCCATTTTCAACACAGGCTGTGATCAGTCCCCCACCCTCCAGTTCCTCATGCATCTTAAAATTCCTGTGCTTACATCCCTCCTTCCCTCTTAACTGGTTATTTCCCAGAGGGAACCTGTTACCACCAAAGTGTTTTCTTGACTCAATTTTTCAGGCATAATTCTGTGAGATATTGTCCTGCTGGTACAGGGTGTCACAGCCGAGCATCCTCCAGTATCATTACAATGATGGGAGCAGAGAGCCCTCAGCATGTTTCAAAACATTGCTGTTGTGGACTGTAAGGACCCCTCCTCAGCAGAGTATCAAAGGTCTGCTCTTGCTCGTTATGTTGGCCCTAAGGAATTTACTTTTTAGTTTAACTGCATGGCTGTAGCCATAATGCAGTTGCTATTTAGTACTTTTCTCAGTCCATCTTTGCTAAACGTAGTGTGCAGTCTCTCCTGACTCCATTGGAAGTAAAGGTTTTCAAAGTCAAAAAATTTAAAAGCATTTGACATAATTTAAAAAATGGAAAATCCACTTACAAATATAGTATTATGTAATTTTTAATTCCCTTACCTCTTCAGGTAACTTTTTTTAAATTCTAAATAGCAGATACTATATTAGGTAGACTGCTGGTTTCAGTAGTTTTAACAACTAATTTTACTAGATAGCTATATAAATTTGAATAGCATTTTGCTCCTCTGTTAAATATAGGGGAAAGAACTAGCGTGGCAGCTTCTATCCTTTTAACATGCATGATTGCATTTTCTGGTTTTGCATAATAGTAGTATTGTGAAACATCTGTAGTATTCACTTTGCATATATTTTGGCAGGTGGAGTAGCTCACCAATGTGGCAACAGTGGTATACAAAACATGGGAAAAAGTCATCCCTGTTTAAACTTTCTTCTGTGTATCACTGGGTCAAAGGAGGCAGNTCTTAATTTGAGAGGATATGCAGACAACCCTTGCTTTTTACTTGAATGCATAAGTAATTTAAAAAATACTGGGTATACAACAGGAAGCTTGGCTACAATGCATAAATTAAGGAAGAAAATAATCTCTATTCTTAAGGGGTCATAGGCTTTATAAGATGAAAGAGATAACACAAAACACATGACCAGTTTCCCTTTATGCTACCCATAGAAAAATTTCTTTCCTTTGAGGTCATTTGCACCTCACTTCCAATTTCCTGAAAAGGCTCATTTGAAACACTCCCATATAGAAGCCTACTTACGTTCTTTAATTTCTGATGTGGGATCCAAGACCTGGAATGTCTCTTCTGGTCTGTGAGCCTTTATTGTAATATTGACTGTGTGATGATTATCCTATTATTTTATCAGATTTCCTCTTAATCACTAGATTTTTGGGACCTCATTACTCCTAAAACGAAATTGTTTCAAGTTCCAGTAATGGCTTGATTATCCTCCTAAACATCATCATGTTCTTTTTTCTCCCTGATATTTAGCCTCAAATATATTTTTAGAAAGAAGTCACAAAATTCCAGCTCTAGTTTTTGTCATACTAAATAATACTCACACTTTGAGCTTCCTGTCATTTCATGCTGGTAGCTGGTTCCCATTCCAGTTTGCATTAGGCTTTCTGGGTTTGTCTCTATGAAGGCTCACCAGTGACACATCAGCAAAGATGTTGTGTTGTCTACCTCTACTGTAAACAATCCTCC
>VYZR01056173.1:106275-117278 GCA_013400675.1 Oxylabes madagascariensis | reverse complement strand
AGCATGACATGTTCATGCATAAAATTAGGCCTTCTCTCCAAGCACTGTCTGTCAATAAGCCCTGCAAGTCTGTAGGAGAGCTGTTCATAACACATTCAATTTTACCTATCAGTATGATGTCCAATTACTTGGGAAAGGGTGAAAGACTTTATGCCACATCTAAACATGACAGACATAACCTTTAAGTACTGGCAAATGCCAAGATGTTGCTGGCGGTAGGCATTCTGAACATGCTTGTGTTTTTCTTTGTACATGATTTCCCTCTTTTTTTTTTTAGATAAATGCAAATTGTTAAATATTTTAAACCCCTGAATTATAACATCTCACAAGACGCAAGTTTGGAAAGCAGAAGGAAGTTTTACACTACCTAACATTTCCTAATGCATTTAATATACTGTGGCTTTTGTTCCTTCCACAGGTACTAAAATAGCCCTTCCCTGATCTCCTGTTTCGGCACACAAGTATAAAGTTGTAAGTTCAACACTAGGTCCAATCACTGAGCCCTGCACAAAACTAAAACAAAACCAAAGAAACAAAAAACCCCAAAAACCTAAAGTAATTTTGTTGTATTATTCTAAGTAAAACACATCAAAAGCCTCTGTTCCATCTCCAAAGGGTAAAGCTGATCTGTACCTAACAAAGCTTTTGAAAGAGGCCAGCATGTCTTCCTTCTTAATACCTCCCAGCAGGGAGCACAACAGCAGGTCTAGTTTATCTTAATTTTCTGTCTTTATCTCCATAGGAGAAGAGATTACTGCCAGTGTGTTGCTGGCTAAAACAGAAGAAGCCAAAGAGCACAAGCCATTTCCCTTTTTCAAACACAACTTCTCTCACAGCTCAGGTAACTGCAATAGGAAAAACTGATGGAGGGAGTGGAGACCAGGAGAACGATCTTTCTGTTTTGGGTTATACATTGCAGGTGAAAGTACATGGTCAGAGTCACAGTGTGTGTAGAAGAAAGAAAAAAGTTTCTCTTTGTAAAAGAGGATGTGTTTTATCTTTGTTTACCACATAGGAAAACAACAAAGAGAAAGCCAGCTGCAGCCACTGAGCCAAAAAAAGAGAGAGTATAAGGGATATGTACAGTGCTGAGTGCCCTTAGGACAAAATGTGGCTTTCAAAATGTTCATTTTATAGGGTGGCCTGTATGGTAGTTCTTTCTGCATTAGGGAAGTTACCTTTTTGATAGTTATTGGCTCTATGCAACACCATATTGCCGCCTCTCTTCCAGCTAGCTTAAGGAGCAGGGGTTTACATTCCAGGGAAGCTGTTGTGGCATTTGATTTGAAGCCTATGGCTTATTGGAAATTACAGTTTTGCTGCTTTGTGGCAATTTTGGTTGCATCTTTTTTAGTAACATGGTTGACTGTGTAACTAAAGTGCCCTGGTTTTTGGTTCTTTGCTATTAGGAGGGCCCAATTCTGTTTTTCAGCAGAACATCAAGAACTGCCTTATCAGACTGATATGCTGCTCAGAGAAGTTGATGAGTAGAACAAGATTCTCATGTGCTTCCTAGCACCTAATTATTGAATCACATATAAGACTGTGACATAAATCTGAGTTACCATTTTCTTATGTGTTTTGCTCCTCTCTGGTGGTTTTTCCAAGACTGCCTTTCTCTTAACGCTTCATGGCCCTGNCTGCAGGTCTTTTTCATACAATGGGCTGTGGATAGAACTTCTTGCCTTTGCTCTAACTCTTATATAAAGGCACAGTCAGTGGACTGGGTCATTGCTAAAAAGGAAGCTCTGGCCCTAAGGTTCCCCAGTTTAAAGGGAAAACATAAGTTGACCATAAAGCAAAATCAATGTTGATGAGTAGCTTCTCCTTTACCTTTGTGCAGCGAAGGGTAGATTTACAGGACTGAAGTCAGCAGGAAATCCTTTGAAGCAGCTTTGAAAAATTTAGCCAAGAATTCTTTCCTAGCAAACTTTTGGCAGCATGTGCACACCCTTCTGTTTCATAGTGAAGGATTAGAAAGAAGATACCAGTAATAATAATATATTAATTTCAAAAGCTGGCAAGTTTCCTTCCTCCAAATCAGGAAGGACCCTTAAGCCAGCTGGACAGTCTGAATACTGGTTATCAATGCTCTTTTCCAAGACAGAAGTCGTTTGATAACTTATTTCAAGCATAAATCTTTGTCTCTTTGAAATATGATCTATATCTTCTGGCTGTCTATAAAAAAATATATCTGAGAAAGACTTCAGTTCTGACTGGGGCCTTCAGGACAATGCCGCTGATAAATTCAAGTGATGCTCATGATAACTGCTTTAATAAGCTGTAAAACTCCAACTGTTGGCATGTAGCCAATGAGTGAAATTGTTGCCACTGTTCTGGGAATTCCACAAAAGTCTGAAAAATCGAAATTTTATTCTGAGACCCGTGTTTGAGGTTCTAGCCATACAGGCCTCCAGGACTAGTGGCCCAGTGTTTGAGCATGGCTTTATGCCAGAAAGCATGGGGAGATTTCATGGCAGAGACAATTATGAGATTTTCTGATTTCCATATCCAAAATATGTACCCACCTGCAGTTTTCCAGTGATGGCCCAAACAAACTACTGACTTGCTGAGCTTTTCTCCTGTGAAAAATGTAAAGTGAAGGTGGAAGAGTGATTAAAGCATGGCATTTTTCTTCTGAAGAAATGGAATAGGGAGAGCAAAGGTGCATCTCTTTCAGTGAGCTTTGGCTGATGTGGTGGTGTGCACTTGGTGAATGGTATTAAAGGAAAGACTCCATTTCGTATCAGACTTGTGCCAATCTTCATTCTGTAAAAAGACAAAACATGCATCACTTGTGTTCATGTTTCATGCTCAAGACTGTTAAACAGCAGTTTATGTTGTGCCAGATTTATTTTTGTTGTTATTGTTGATATTGCAACTATGTTGCTATAAATTTCAGAGCTGGAGAAATCCACCTAGGCACAATCATCAAGAACCATTTTCTTAATCTACCCCTGTGTGAATGGGAGGTGTGGTAAAACCCCACTAAAACGGGAGGAAAAGCCATCCATACTGTGCAGTTCCTGCTGTTCTCTCCCATCCAAGGCCTATTTTCTTTCATAACCAGCTCAATGACACTTCCAAACAGCTGTATGTTTTCCTTTTCTCTAGCTAGATTTTTCTAAGCAATCAGAATTCTGCTGCAGCATTAAATTAAAAAAATAAGAAAAAATAAAATGAGCATTTCAACTACAAGCAGTCTTTGCTCTTTCACTGCAGTATGGCTCCCATCCAAAGCCAATTATGTAAAACAACAGCACCTCGGCACCATTACCACAGCCATCTAAAGGGAAGAATTGCACCTACTCAAAGCTTCAAAACATTTTCAAGAAATTTAATTATTTTCTTACTTTCTCGCCTCAAGCATGATTTTTACCTTACTTCACTCTAAAACGCCTTGGGTGTTATTCAGCTAGAACATATGGAACACTATATAAATCCAAGTTGTTGCTATTTTTTACTTAAAAGTCAGGTTTTATTTTCTGTTTTTACTCCTGCCTGTTTACACTCCTTGAAACATCTTTTGCATTGCCCCAGATGTCGCTTCTCACAGTGCGACACAGTGCTCATCTTTTGTACATGTTAATCTTGCTTCTTCAGTACTTGTGATTTTTTGCTTCATACAGTGTTAGAGACAAATGCAATGCCAAAAATTAATTGTCAAAGAAAATAGCAAAATTATTTAAGTCCATGCTTTTAATTCATATCAATTAACTTTAATGGTCAAACCCTTTTCATCAATTTATGAAACTGTGTAGATCATGATTTCCAAAGGAAGAAGTGACTCTGAGACAGCTCCATATAATAGAGAGATTTCTCTTTGTTTTACAGCTTTCTGTCCTAACTTTTACCTACTGTGGAAATAATTTGTAGCTTTTTGTTCTCATATTAGGCTTTCAATGATCTCAGTCAAGAATTCCAAGAATACTGATAAGAGCTGCTGGCAAAGCATGTTCCCTGTTCTGCAGTGGACTGTAAGACAGAATAATCGAAGCATGATTTACTCTCAGATGTGGCACTAGTGGGCTCTCTAGAATATATATCAGAGTTATACCCTGGAGGCACAGTGAGTTGTTAAATATTGGCCAAAGTTGTTGTGGTCTTCTGGAATATTTTCATTCAACAACTGGGGTGCCCAGAAGCTATACTTATTTCCAAAGAAAAGTTCTTCAAAATGAAGTAATTTTAATTTCGAGTATAATATTTCACACATAAACAATACAATTCTTTGCATAAATATTGATGCAGTTTCATGTGTGCACTCTTACTTCCTAAATGAAAAATGGTTAAAATGAAAGGGCTGAGTGATTTCTTCACTCTGAAGCAAAGGCATAGTGTTTTGTGTCCTCCCATCTCTTGGTTTGTAGTGTGAAAATGCTATGTACAAGGGTAAAAGGAAATAATAACTTTCTGTTTTATGTGTACCCTTTCAGTTTATACACTCTAGGTGAGGACTTCACCTGCCTCCAAATTCTCTCAGGTAGCTGGCACCCCAGAAACCACAAACACTGCTTGTTCCTGGTCAAAGCTATTATCTTACTTGTTTTGAGACTGTGGTTACAAATCATTCTCTTTCAATTAATTTTTCACTCCTGTATGTACATTTCTTCACTAACATGAACTGAGAACTGTGAATGAAAGCAGTCATTTAGATGAATTCTCTTTGACTTAGGCACGTGATCAGACAACCCCTAAGAACTGCTGAAGGGAAGGGGAAATGGGGAGACAAGAACAGGAAGAAGGGAGTGGAGGGCACATGGTACTATATACAGGATTAGGGCAAATATAAGCAGAGGAATAGATCTTGGCCCTGCAGCACAGATTTTTTTCTTGGAAAGCAAATGATTAATGCAGTATAGTGCTAACCTGAATTCTTCTTGACATCACGGAAAAGAACAAATGAGTAGACAAATACAAATTTTGAAAGAAGGAAATACATACTACATTCTAAAGCATGTGTGTTTCTATAAATTGAGCTTGCAGTGCTAATTGGGAAGAGGTAAAAAAATCTGGAACTTTAGGTCTTATCCTCTTTGGAAGTTTCCACTCATTTAACCACCACCTATACTGACCTTGTAGCTCTACAGCTTGTCTTGATACTTGGACATTGCTGAAAAGAATGGCAAGACCATCACTGTGCTCAAAAGCACATGAATTGTCTCTCTGGAATCATTCAGCAGGCATATAAATAGAGGTGTGTTGATGCCTGCTTACACTAAAGTCCAAATTTTTCACCTCAGGATTATAGTGAAGACCCATGGAAAAGAACAGAGCAACAGCCCCTGCCCTTCAGTAGCACCGTGCTAGAAGGTCGACAAGCAGCCCACTGTCACTAAATGTATTAGGTCTGCAGGGCAAGGTTTTGGTACCAGGGAACTACAGGGTGGCTTCCCTGGGAAGCTGCCTGAAGCCTCCCCTATGTCCAACAGATGGCTCCAAGGTGGGCCTGTCGCTGGCCAAACGACAGTGGTAATGCTGTTGGGTTAACATATTTAATGAATGGAAAGAAAGCCTGCAGCTGCATTTGAGGTCAGACAGAGGAGTGAGAACCTGTGAGAGAACCAGGAGGAAGTGTTCCAGGCACCGGAGCTGAGATTCCCCTGCAGGTCCTGTCAAAGACTGTGGTGAGGCAGCTGTCCCCCTGCAGCCCATGGAGATCCACAGGGAAGCAAATAATCACCTGCAGCCCATGGAGGACCCCAGGCCAAAGCAGGTGGGTGCTCAAAGGAGGCTGTGACCCTGTGGGAAGCCCACATGGAAGCAGGTTCACAGGTAGGACCTGTGGCCCTGTGGAGAGAGGGTCCCACTCTGGAGCACTCTGTTCCTGAAGGACTGCACCCTGTAGCCCCTGGGACTGAACCACTCCCCACTGCTCAGGCAGAGAAGCAGAGAATTTGTGTAAAATTGACCCTAGGAAGAAGGAAGTAGTGGGAGCAAAGATGTTTTAAGATTTGTTTTTATTTTCTCATTATCCTACTCTGGTTTGATTACTAATAAATTTAACTAATTTCCCCAAGTAGATTCTTTTTTGCTCATGAAAGTAACAGGTGAATAATCTCTCCTTGTCCTTACCTCCCTGTCCTATACCTGTCTTTTCATTATATTTTCTCTCGTCTGTCCAAATGAGGTGAATGACAGAGCAGCTTTGGTGGGCACCTGGCATCCAGGCAGGGAAAACCCATCACAGTAAATAATAAAAATAGGAGTTCCGTGTGATCCGGTTCCACATGGAACTTCTGAAAGTTCACTAAGGTCCTACATCGATATATTAGTATTCTTAGCAGTGTGTGTTGCTGCAAGCAATACGTTGTTTTCTTGCTGTCCCTGATTGAAGATGTGCTGCGTGCAATGCTGTTAAGGCACCAGAGTGCTCCATCAAGGAAAAGAGCAGTTCCTTGCTTTAAAAACCCTGAGAGGCCTTAAGAAAGGCTTGTTGGTTCTGCACAAACAGAGCAGCATTAAATTATAACCTGAGCTTTTTAGCAGACTCACTCAAGTACAGCAAATACCAGCTGGAGGGTAAGGAGGGATTTGCTTTCCAAACAGCTAGGAGAGGCATTTATTTCACTAAATTAAACAAATATCAGCCTGTTTATGGCAGTAAAAGTCAGCTGGACATCATGAACTATGGTTTTTATTGTGGGCTGTTCAAGACCTGGCATCCCTGGGGGACCTGAAGGGAGCACAACAAAGCTACAGAAAAATGCAAATGTGTGGGCTGTGGGTCAGCGGGATCAAGACATCACAACATGGAGGTGCAGGACAGGTTTCTATCATGCAGCAAAACTGATGCTAATAGTGCTACACTATTCACTCATGGTCTCCTGAGAGACTCATCTGCCTGCAGAAGAAATGCAGCATGAGCTGTGCTTCTGCCTAGAAGAAAACCATCTCTATTCATCCTTTACATGAGATTGTTGAAATGAGGGGGGACACCAGGAGAGAATAGTCCCTGGACCTCGGGGAATTAAGAAGAGGAAAAAGGAGGTAGATGCATTTAAAGGAGAAAGACTTTTTTGCATTCTCCCTGAAACATGCTTTTCAAGGACCCAGGAATGGCTGCTCACAGTCTCTCTAGAAGTAGGCAGGTGTTATTCCTAAAATAGAATCATAGAATCGTTTAGGTTGGAAGGGACTTGAAGATCTAGTTCCAAACCCTCTGCCATAGGCAGGGACATCTTTCACTAGACCAGAGCTTCATCCAGTCTGGTCTTAAACACTTCCAGGGATGGGGCATCCACAACTTCTCTGGGTAACCTGATCCAATGCCTCACCACCCTCACAGTAAAGAATTTTTTACGAATATCTAATCTAAATCTACTCTCTTATAATTTGAATCCATTTCCCCTTGTCCTGTCACTGCAAGGTCTTGTAAAAAGTCCCCCTCCAGCTTGGAGTTCTGTCAGCCACAGTGGCATGTAAATTCCCGGAAAAATAGCTTTTCTTCCCTACACGATATTGGCTTAGTCCTGGTTATTGAGGGCTGCCCAATGCCTGACCAAAGGGCCAGAGGGACCAGGCCCAGTTCATTCCCTGTGTGCAGGAGTACAAAGAGCACTTGTACCACCCTAAGAGCACATATACCTTGCATTCTGTAGCGCTGCAGCACCATGAATATGACCAACCCCTACCACCCATCTTGCTTATTGTTCACTGTCCAAATGCTGCCTGCAGATGGTCTGGAATCTCTCTGCTATGCAGCTTCACACAGCCTCAGTTGTCCATAATGCAAGAAAAGGGAACCCCATCACACTGAATGATAAGGAGGATTTCCAACTATTTCCACCAAATAGCTATTCTTAATATGGCCTGAGTTTGGGCATTTTGTTGCCATTCATACACTGAATATTCTGTCAGCCTGCAGACAGCCTGTGACTCTCTTATCTGTGAGCAATCTAGGAGGCAATAGGGCATTCTGTTCCAACGATTGAGTGGGAAGCCTCTCTTCAATTTGTCATCTTCAGCTGATTTCAGGGTGGTTGGATTTTTACTCCCTCCCCAAATCTTTTGCCCTGTATTTTTGCATTCCCTGCTTTCCGGTACTAACACACTCTTTTTGGAATTTAAGGCCTTCTTTTATTCTTTTTCTTAAGTATATGTGTCCTTTCTGATAATGTAGAAAGCCCTCAAAATACAAATCAGAACACACCTACCACCAGGAACAAGATAAACTTTCTGATGAAAAGATTGTTGCTCTAGGCTTCTATTCTTCAGTGAATTGAGACCTTAAAGAAACCTTACCTGAGCTCTGCAGAAAATCTCTGGTGAGGCCAGCATTTTAGTACTGCTCTTGAATCTCAGCATGGTGTTTTTTTCTGAAGACTGTCATTTTGCTGGTGGCATTAATGCCTGTATAGTTGAGAGAGAGAAACAGAAATGAATTGGCCAATGCTAATGCCAGTATACACACATGCAGACTTACTTCATAAAATAAAAGAAATTGAACTTACTGAACAAAAACTTAGAAAATCTGATTTCTTATTTGTTCCAATGCCGAGAGGCATTTCCTTTGTCTCAATCTACTTCTCAGCAGGAGTCCCACACTGATGAACTATCATCAAATTGTCATCTCCCACTGAGAGAGACACCCGCACTGCTCACTGATTGGAGAGATGGAAACAAGGACAGGTGTTTCTAAAAACTGTGTGGTTTTAAAATTAAAGGAATACAATATTTTTTCCCTTGTGGCACATATTTCCAAAATAGAAGAACTCCTGAAGTAAGGCCATGAAAGAGAGACTGAAGGAGACAAATGAGACTAGTTAGTGTGGCAAGGAGATAGGTGATAAAAGTTTGAGAAAGTCAGCCTCAGTGGTGGAAAGGACTTCATTCCAGGTCAGCTGAAAGTCTGATAATTCTGTGGCAGAGTAAGGCAAGTCTGTTATTTGGGTTCATCTCACAATGGCTGTTCAATCGGAGGAGTTGCTGGGGTGCTGAAAACAGGTTAATTATTGTTAAGAATAATGAGGGTATCTGTGCTTCCATTGGCTAGGATAAAAATGCAGGACTGGTAGAATCATTTAGTATTAAAACTGAGCAGCGCTCTTCATGGTGAAACCATATTTCATTAGCTTTTTTAAGCATTTTAGAAAGAGCAATTGAATTTCTCAAAGAAATTGCTCAGCAGTGATCTCCTCAGCTAAATGGGGATAATGCCAAGGCCTGCTTTTACACAAATGAAAACAAATGCGTTAATTTATGTGAGGTCCACAGCTGCTAAAGTCAGGAATGTGACAAGAATGTCCATGATAAGATGAGTAATCCTAACTTCACCATGAAGTGAATAGTGTTCAGTAAATAACCTGGACCACACAAACAGAAGGGGAAAGGAAAATATTGAACAGCTTCTTGCACAGTGGATTTAGTCTGTCCCTTGCATTGTGAGATGCAGGCCCTCTGGGGAGAAATAATATATGCTTATGCAATTAGATAATGCATGCACACAGGAGGGTTAATTAAGGTTGCACTGTTCTGACATCTCATATCTGTGTGGTTTTTAATTTGTAGTCTTAGCTTTCTGGTGTTTTTCAAGGGATTTTTTTTAACTTTTGTGTTTGTCTGTCAGAACAAAAAAGTAGTTGTGTTCTAACGCCCACTAAACTTTCATTTCCCCCCTCTTGCCTAACTGCATTGAAGTCCCCCCTGCCCAGCTACACAGGATCCCTCTTAGAGTTCAGGTCATTATCAACTCCTTACAGCATCAGCTTATAGGAAAACGAACAACAATAATTTAGTATCTTCTGTTTCATTCTGCCACTCTCATGAAAAACAACAATAAAGCTGAGCAGCCACAGAAAAACACAAAATCAAGTTCTATCCTTTATGTGGCAATACCTTCAAATCAGGAGCCGTGTAAGGAGGCAGTTGACTGGGAAGGGATTGGTTGGTGTGGACATGGACAGGGTTCATGGCAGGCTACCATGCAGCTCTTTTGTGTAGAACACGGCTGAAGGGTCCCATCTACATGGGGTAGATCTATGCTAACTGAACAGAAACGTCTGATTCCTTCTGTGCTCAAAATAATTCACTTGTCTCTCATGTAAGGATCAAACGTTTCCTTTGAATCCCTGGGGCAAGGAAGCTTTTCACAGGCCATGAAATCATCAGTGTGGCAGNGGAACACACCTGACCTCTTCATCATGAAGCTGAATAGCCACACTATGTTTAAGCCTCCCAAGACAGCTTTCGGTAGTAAATTTAGACTGGATGTTTTTGTGTCTCTCTACAGTAATTTTTCTCCCATGATTCTTTTCATTTCATGTGCAAACCCTCTGAAAAGTCTTGCAGAAGTTAAGAGGGATGAAACCCATAAAAGTCTATAGAAGCATAACAGTGCTCTATTCTGGAGTTGAAATAGAGTCTTGTCTTGTGCAAGGTTTTCGAGCCATCCTACCAGATTATATTATTTGACAAAGATGTTAATTGTACTCTATTCTATAGGTTGTTCAAAATGTAAGGAAAGGTTATCATTTTCCCTTAGATTCTACAGGGCTTTACCACAGAAACTGACATCACAGACTATAAAATACAGTCACCACATGAAGTATACCAATGTCTCTTTTGTTAGGTGTCTTTTAGTTTTTGCATGAATTATTTATTACTCATTAGTACTGGGAGAAGTGAATTGTGCTCCTGATCATGACCAAGAGAATGACAGGGACAATGCAGCAACAATTACAGCAGTGTGCAGATTCTCTGAATGCCTGTAAAAATGATTTAGTTGGTTGTAGGGGAAAAAAGGTTGTTTAATGTCTGGTTTTGTAGGAGGCACAAACACCCTGGTAATGAGTGCTATACAAATACCATATTACAGTATGGAAGCCTCATTTTGTACAGGGAAGTAATACACACAGAGCACAGTCGTCTTTGACATTGTGACATCTACTCTTAGATTTCCAAGAATTTGGTAGGATAAAATAATCATGACATCTCTTTGTGAGGGGCTGAGCACAAAGTAGCACGGCTGCCCATCCACTCCTCAGTAAATACACTGTGAAATG
>VYZR01056173.1:88040-100778 GCA_013400675.1 Oxylabes madagascariensis | reverse complement strand
CATTATATTTAGAAACAATTCCATTTGTTATTCAAATTATTTGTTTACTGGGCACAAACAGCATAGTTAGTATGCTGCAGATGTTGAGAAATGTCCCTCTTTTCCGAAAAGCTTGTGACTTCCATGGGGAGTGACTACAGATACCTGAGCAGAACAGCCTACCTGAGCTTCTTTCTAGAGAATCTAGCTGAGATTACCAGTAGCATCATTTCTTTTCAAGATACATCACTCAATCCCACAGTAAACTTCTCTAGTGCCTGTATGTAGCAAGTCTAGAATGTATCCTAATACACAGGCATTCCTTATACTTTAAGGGGCTTAGGACAGATCAGTTGAATCATGTTACTCAAACTTGAGATGAAATATAAAGGGGAAAAATTACTGAGATCACAGAAAAAATAGGTTAAATAAAGAAAATTCGAATTTCTTTTTGTTCCATAAGCACTTACATTTTTCTTAATCAATTCTAGTGTACAGTAATAGTTTATTGCTAAGATAGGATAATAATCACAGCTGTCCACTCAGTATTGAATTTCTAAAAGCCAAAGAATTTTCCATCCTTACCCTCTTTTAGAATATTTTTTCCAAATGTAATTTCAAGTCTATGAGCAAATTATAACTCAGCATGTGTCTGGAGGGAGAAACAGTCTTCTGCAATAATTCAGTGCATATAGGATTTAAGGGACAATTCCCCATCAATACCTCTTTTGCTGTGGCCAGTACTCTTCAGCTGATCCTTGCACTTGAATTGCATCATTTAAAGACAGTTTTTCAGAAGAGTAATTCTCATCATTTCCCCAAAATCAGACCCCTTTGCAGTGTTCCAGAACAGGTATAAAGAAAACTGAGCAATCTCAACACAGAAGACTCTTCTGATTTTGCAGGTTTATATACTTATTTAATTAAAAGTATCTCCCCTCTTTTGAATCAAATACCCAATACAGGGTTAGGTTCCCCAATTATTCACAACTTGATCAGTTTCATTACAATACTTGAACATTCTGTTCTCCAGGCTCAACAACCTGGTGAAGAGAAGGTTCCAGGGAGATCTCATTGCAGCCTTCCAGTACCTAAGGAGGACCTAAAAAGATGAGAGACAGAGGTTTTTAGCATGGGCATATAATGATAGGACAAAGACGAACAGTTCTAAACTAGAAGAGATGTGTAGATTAGGTATCAGGGAGAAATTCTTTACTGTGAGGGTGGTGAGGCACTGGAATGGATTATCCAGAGAAGNCTGTGAGGATGGTGAGGCACTGGAATGGATTATCCAGAGAAGCTGTGGATGCCCCATTCCTGTCAGTGTTCAAGGCCAGGCTGGATGGGGTCATGAGCAACCTGATCTAGTGAGTGGCACCCCTGTCCATGCCTCTGGAATTGGAACTAGATCATCTTTAGGGTCCCTTCCAAACCAAGCCATGCTATGATTCTATGATTCTGAGATTGATCCCTTTGCATTGGACTATGAAGAACCTGAACACCTCAAAATGTTTTCTACCACTTTCTCTTTTAAAGTGTTTGTGATGTGAGACGGTCAAAAAGAAGAGGCAAGTCTGATTTTTTCTTTTTTGGCAGTAATTCTATGGGGCTTATTAGTACTTTTAAATTTTTGTTTTATATTAGGAAGGTGGGGTTTTTTATCTCAGTTGGCAGCAGACAGGTAAAAAAATGAAGTGGAATAAATACAGCTATTAATTAATTTTATCAGACTTTTGAAAATTAAATGCAAAATCTTTAAAAGTCAATACTGCTGATGAAAATCCTCCTGAAAATCTCTGAAACAAACTTCAAACAAATTTATGTCTAGCATTCTTAACATCTTCCTTCTTTTCCACCTCTAGGTTCTGTTTCATGTGAGGTTGTTTTAACAGGGAAACATACAAGACACGTTGGAAACTACCTGGCATTGCAAGCTCAGTATTGGAGCTTCAGCTTCATCCTTGCTTGCTTAAAGGGATGTTCACAGAAGATCCCTTTAAGAATTAAAGAAGCTGTTCTAGCAAATTGTCTAATGCACCCTGCAGTTTTTGGCCAGGGCTGGTCACAGAGCTTCCACCTACTTAAGAGGGAGGGTTGGAGCTCAAGGAAAACATAACACTGCCAACAAAGATCTTGAAAAGGAAGAGATGAGGTCCCTCTCCCAGAATTGTAAATGTCTTTAAAGCTAGAAATTAACATTTAAAATCATAATTCTGGCATCCTGTTAGAGAATCACAGCATTGCAGAAGAGCTGAGGTTGGGAGGCATGTCTGAAGATCCCTCAGTCCCACCTCCTGCTGAAGGCTGTGTCACCTGGAGCAGCCTGCTCCAGGACATACCCAGTCAGGTTTTTGAATATCTAAGGATGCAGACTCTGCAGCCTCTCCGTGTGTCTGTGCCAGTTCTCAATATATTTCCTTATGTTTAAATGAAATTTCTTGTATTTAATTTTGCGCCCACTGCCTCTTGTTCTGCCACTGGGCAAAGCTGGGAAGAGTCAGGATCTATATTCCTTGTCCCCTGCCATCCTCTGGAGTTTATGCACACTGATAAGATGCCCCTGAGCTAAATAATTCGAGTTCTCTCAGCCACTCCTTGTATGGTAGACGCTCTGAATCCATCTCTTTGTCCCTTTGCTGGGCTCACGCATTATGCCTGTGTTCCCCTCTGTGCTGGGGAGCCTAGAGCTGGGCACAGCTGGGATCTCACCGATGCTGAGAAGAGGGGAAAGGTCACCGCCCTCGATCTGCCAAAGATCCTCTCCTTGTGTTAATCACCCTCTCACTTTCAAACTAAATCTGTTTGATTCTTATTTTAAAGATTGTTTCCCTAAATATGAAGAATAAATGGGGGGAAAAAAACAAGTAAGAAAGGGTACAAAAGCCCAGAGAAGAAAGAGAAAAGACAATGTAAGACACAACCTTGGAGCCCAAGGCCAGGGCTCTAAGAAGAAATGTCACATTGACACAATAATTGTAATAAATTAAAGAGCTGCCACTTCAGATGTTGCCATTCAGCCACTCTGGCTTTGACTTCACCCTTTCTTCTACGGAAAAGCAGCAGGCACTCAAGGCACAGCTGGCACCAGCTATACTGGTTCCTGGTTTCTCTCTGCACTCCAAACTGCCCTTAGCCTACGGGAAGTCCAAAGTCATTTATCTGGTTCCTCAAATATTTGTGCCTGTGGCATTGCTCTAGGCTGGCCAGACTGAAAATGAGATGAGTTCGGCCTTAAGCTGCAGTTGGAAACCTGTAAGTGTGTGTACCATGGAAAAATTGAAGGAGGATTGGTGCTGCAATCACTTAACACAAGGAACTAGGCAAATAAGGAAGTGATGTCAGATGAGCAGAGTGGGAGGCAACCAAGAAAACAAAATTATTTAGCTAGCATTTGATCCATTTCAGCAAGAAACTTCACAATTTCAAGAGGCTTTCCAATATTTATAAAAATGCAATAATAGGCTTAAGCAAGAAAAGGCATGTGGTTAGGCATCATGTGATGTCTGTGATAAGAGAAATGTGTAATTGAGCTGGAGTGGAGGTGAAGGCTCTTCCTGCACATACAGTGCTATTACATTCTTTTCCACTTGGATACCCTCTCCAAGCACTCTAATCCATGGATCTGCAGAAGGATAATCTACTGACATCCAATTTTCTGGGATATTTTTTTTTCCTGGATGGGCCAATTTGTTGACTGAGAGGTGTGGGTGTTAACTCTTTCCTACCTAAGTGGACCTCAAGAATTAAAGATGGGTTTGTTCATGAGCAGTGAGCAAGCTTGTGTTTCTACCTGTCTTACTGATGACATTAGCAAGTTCCCCAAGCCAGGGAGGACATTAAGGACATTAGAGAGTAGATCACTACTACAATTAGCATACAGGTAAAGGAACAAGCATTGGCTCTCAAAATTAGCTGAAGCAAAGAGAGATGAGTAGGCTAAAACATTTTGACGGTGATTGTTGCTCAGATCTATTCCCTGGAGATCAAATATAGAATTGTGGGCAAAGCCTAATTCTAACATAGATATTCCTTGGTCTCACAGGATGAATGCATTCCTTTTTCCAACCACGAATGCCTTGAAGCTAGGATAAAAAAGGCCATTGTCCTTTGCTAGTGCTCACTACTCCTGGTGCTGACAAAGCCACATTGTTCTCTCCAGGAGGAGGAGAAGGAAGGCTGGGAATTGGGGTGTGACCAGCGCAGCCTCACAGGGAGCTTTGAGGGTTTTTTGCATCCAGTCACTCCTTTGCAAGACACAAAGAAAATTTTGCAGCTGCTATTGTAGTGGAGAGAGTTTGGATGGTAGCTGGTGTATTTGCACTACACTCTGCATCCTTACAAGAGGAAAACAATTTTACCATTCTAAAATGGTTTGGTGTATTTAGTGGAGAGACCTGTGTGGTGGTGTTGCTGGTGTATTTGTACTACACTCTTCATCCTTACAAGAGGAAAACAATTTTACCATTCTAAAATGGTTTGGTGTATTTAGTGGAGAGATCTGTGTGGTGGTGTTGCCTTGTGCAGGCACGGGCTTGGGTCAGTGACTTGGTTCTTCCATTCCCTCACCAGTGTTGGGAGATCTTCCTTCTCAAGTAGTCCCACAGCACACATACTATTGTTCTGCTTTCCTTCTGCAGTCATTTACATGCAAATGGCACATCCTTGGCTCTCAGAAAAGCAGCCCAAGAAACATTCCTGCCTCTGGTCAGGCCTGATGAAGGTCCCTCGATGTGGAAGTCTGTTGAGTGATGTGCATGGCAACAGTGCATTATCTCCCTCCGAAACCTTGGGCCTTCTGTTGAAGCTGAGTGTATGTGGACAAGGTTTCTCCCACAGCGTATCTCTGCAGGAAGTGCCTCTGCAGGCTGTACCTCCACATGTTTAAAGGAAGAAGACAGGGGAAAGCACAGTGATGGATAAGGGAAGATGTGGTGGAGGCTTTTATTACAAGGACAAAGGGACCTATTGTGGAACTGTCTGGTCTGCTGAACTCCAGGCTCTGGACATCTTCAGCCACACTGATCCGTAGTTTGATCCAGCTGTAAGGCATGATGGATGACCATCCACCCAGCGTGACCACCCCCTTGAGGGAAAGGGAGCACCTGTGGAGAGGACTTCTCTTTTGACCTTTGTCTCTAGCACTGCTGGGTAATTTTGTGTAGAGGGACAGCCTCCAAGAACAAAATTACTCATAAAAATGTCTTGTAGCAAGTTTCTCTTCCAAAGGAAAAAAATCATTTTTATAACTCACTCTTCCCTTACAAACACATGCACACCTCCTGTTTTGTTAATGTCTGGCTGAGCGTTCCCCTTGTAGGTTGACCCCAGTCACCAGATGAAAGGGATTGTCAGATGGGAATTAATGAATCCCACTTCCTTCCACTGAAGCCAGGCAGAATAATTCCAGTACTGATTTGCAAAACGGTCATTATTTTAATTTGTAGAACAAGGACATTGACTTTCATTGCTGAAGGGACTGTGTTGCACCCTGTTGGGGTTGTACTTTTCATTTCCATTTCAGAGTGGCCCAAATCCCAGTATGGACAGCTATAAGAGGACAATCTGCACCTCAGTTTCCTACACACCCACCTCCTGGCTTCCTGCGCAAAGACTAGGCTAGGTCTTCTCTCTTCCTGGTTGGTTCACAGTCTTTCTCCCACCTCTCAGCAGATCTATCCCCCCTCCAAATATATCAGGGCCAAACCTATGTTTTTTCTCCTGCTCTTGGATCATGACTTAGTGATGGATCACTCTTTAGCTCTGGAGTTTGTCCCCATTTCAGTTCGTACATCCTCCTGCTTCAGGTCTCTAGCCCAGAGAAATGGTCATTTCATTCTTGAAGGTCTTCTGCCTTGGAGGCAAATAAATTTGAGCAGAGCACAGGTAGATCATGAAGCATGCAAGCATTTGGAGTTAAAATGTGTCAAAAGAAGGGGCAAGTCATGTTTGTGGAATCTTTTCCCTTTCCGTGAAGAGTGGCCCCAACCCTCTGATGCATGCCTGCTTTCTCCTTGCCAATGTCTGAAAGGGCAGGCTGAAATTTCAATGCTAAGTCCATCCCAGGAGGATGCTTTGCTAATTCTTTCTGGGGGAGTGGCTTGCAATTCCTGCCTGCCTGGAGCTCCTAGTTCTGCTTATTTGAAATTAAATGCCTCATTTCCCAGCATGCTTACATGATGGCTTTGTGTCCCACACAGCTCACTGCTCATTCACCACCTCCAGCCCTGCACTGGAGACACACACACATTGCTTTGCTCAATATAAAATTCTAGCTAGAGAAATTACTGTCAGATCAGGCAGATGGACACAAAAAATCATTTGCTGCTCTTCCTTTCCTCCTCTGTGCAACCCTGCATGGCTCAGGAGGGCAGAGGCAGATGCTGCTGAAAAGAATGAGACAGATTTTCTTCATTATTCTATTAGGGCAGGAGACAGCAAAGCACTTGACATGAGAGAGTGTCCCTTGAGGTAGCTGAGGCCTGGCTGGGTTGTCACAGTCATGCTTTTCATGAGGACAAGAGCAGAGCAGAATTAGGGTTGGTGGCTGTTGTAGCCATCGATGAAGTAAAAGGTTTAGCCTGCTGTTTCCTTTCTCATCGCTTCCATACTCATTTGTTAAGGTGGATGGCAACATGTCAATTTGCCTCTGGTCACTATGGGGTTTCTTTTATTTCAAGCATGGTTATGTTCAGCAGCATCTGGAAAGGCACGGTGGCAGAAGTCGCAATCTTTACATAACGGAGTTTTCAGGAAAAGGAGTTGGGTTCAGGAACCTGACACCAGATGTGTCTTGCAAAAAATCAGTATTGAAAGTCAAAGGAGCGATGCAAGATTTGCAGTGCTTGTCTGAGATCAAAATACGGACATTCGNGTTCTTCCATTCCCTCACCAGTGTTGGGAGATCTTCCTTCTCAAGTAGTCCCACAGCACACATACTATTGTTCTGCTTTCCTTCTGCAGTCATTTACATGCAAATGGCACATCCNGACATTCGTTATAAATTAAAAGGAAAAAAAAAAAAAGAAAAAAAAAAGAAGAAGCCCATTTTGCTAAGCCAGACAGCTGGTCAAAATTGCACAAACACGTCGCACTCAAAACACATCTCAGTAGCTGTGGTTTTCTTGCCGGTGGCCATGCGTGGATGTCACCTCTAAGGGGCAGTGTGTGTGTGCGCATCGCGCGGCTGGGATCAGCCGGGCAGGGAGAGCCGGCTGCCGGCATCGTTCCGCTGGGGCAAGTTGTTTTTCTGGCTGAGAAACAAGACATAATACATAAAATTGCTCTAAGGATAAGAATAGCAATCGTGCGGCATAAATAATGTAAAGCAAGAAGAAAGTCCGGCATTGTTTAGAATATTTTATGAGGAATTTATTGTTGTTAATTGAAGGGGAGAGATTGATCGCTGAGGAACCTAGCTCATTATTTAACAAAACCTGGATAAATAGTGTGTCATTTCTCTGTTCTGCTTAGCATTCTCCTTCTGAAACCTCTCTGTTTATGGAAAAAAAAAAAAAAAAGGCATTTCAAACCAGATACAAAGTGATGCCCCAGGACCCCCCTTCCATTCCCACATAAATACATTATAAAATGAAGACACGCAGGATATAATGATCTCTCCCTCATTTTCTTTGCCTGCTCCCGACATTTTGAAATTCCTGTTGAACCTCGGCCCGTAAACAAGGGCTCCAGAAATGGAGGCAGGAGGAAGGCACGGTGCTGTGCCCGTACCCCCTGCGCTCGGGGCCTGCCCGGGTTGCACGCGGCAGGGAATTCNGCTTTGCTAATTCTTTCTGGGGGAGTGGCTTGCAATTCCTGCCTGCCTGGAGCTCCTAGTTCTGCTTATTTGAAATTAAATGCCTCATTTCCCAGCATGCTTACATGATGGCTTTGTGTCCCACACAGCTCACTGCTCATTCACCACCTCCAGCCCTGCACTGGAGACACACACACATTGCTTTGCTCAATATAAAATTCTAGCTAGAGAAATTACTGTCAGATCAGGCAGATGGACACAAAAAATCATTTGCTGCTCTTCCTTTCCTCCTCTGTGCAACCCTGCATGGCTCAGGAGGGCAGAGGCAGATGCTGCTGAAAAGAATGAGACAGATTTTCTTCATTATTCTATTAGGGCAGGAGACAGCAAAGCACTTGACATGAGAGAGTGTCCCTTGAGGTAGCTGAGGCCTGGCTGGGTTGTCACAGTCATGCTTTTCATGAGGACAAGAGCAGAGCAGAATTAGGGTTGGTGGCTGTTGTAGCCATCGATGAAGTAAAAGGTTTAGCCTGCTGTTTCCTTTCTCATCGCTTCCATACTCATTTGTTAAGGTGGATGGCAACATGTCAATTTGCCTCTGGTCACTATGGGGTTTCTTTTATTTCAAGCATGGTTATGTTCAGCAGCATCTGGAAAGGCACGGTGGCAGAAGTCGCAATCTTTACATAACGGAGTTTTCAGGAAAAGGAGTTGGGTTCAGGAACCTGACACCAGATGTGTCTTGCAAAAAATCAGTATTGAAAGTCAAAGGAGCGATGCAAGATTTGCAGTGCTTGTCTGAGATCAAAATACGGACATTCGTTATAAATTAAAAGGAAAAAAAAAAAAAGAAAAAAAAAAGAAGAAGCCCATTTTGCTAAGCCAGACAGCTGGTCAAAATTGCACAAACACGTCGCACTCAAAACACATCTCAGTAGCTGTGGTTTTCTTGCCGGTGGCCATGCGTGGATGTCACCTCTAAGGGGCAGTGTGTGTGTGCGCATCGCGCGGCTGGGATCAGCCGGGCAGGGAGAGCCGGCTGCCGGCATCGTTCCGCTGGGGCAAGTTGTTTTTCTGGCTGAGAAACAAGACATAATACATAAAATTGCTCTAAGGATAAGAATAGCAATCGTGCGGCATAAATAATGTAAAGCAAGAAGAAAGTCCGGCATTGTTTAGAATATTTTATGAGGAATTTATTGTTGTTAATTGAAGGGGAGAGATTGATCGCTGAGGAACCTAGCTCATTATTTAACAAAACCTGGATAAATAGTGTGTCATTTCTCTGTTCTGCTTAGCATTCTCCTTCTGAAACCTCTCTGTTTATGGAAAAAAAAAAAAAAAAGGCATTTCAAACCAGATACAAAGTGATGCCCCAGGACCCCCCTTCCATTCCCACATAAATACATTATAAAATGAAGACACGCAGGATATAATGATCTCTCCCTCATTTTCTTTGCCTGCTCCCGACATTTTGAAATTCCTGTTGAACCTCGGCCCGTAAACAAGGGCTCCAGAAATGGAGGCAGGAGGAAGGCACGGTGCTGTGCCCGTACCCCCTGCGCTCGGGGCCTGCCCGGGTTGCACGCGGCAGGGAATTCCAACCTGACCGTTCCAAGCAGCTCCTCACAGCAGCGCTGTCAGCTCCTTCGGCAAGGAGCCGTGCCAGCCATCGATCCGGCACCGGGAGTCACCCCAGTGCATCGGCGCCCAGGGCCTGATTCTCACCAGCAGGGCACTTCTGATAACAAGGCTGCCTCCGTGAGGTGGTTTAAAAGGTCTTGGCTGTTAATTTGTTAGGGAAAGGAGCAGGGGGAGGTGAAAAGCCAACATACTATGCTATTTTTTTTCCCCTTTTTTTCTGCTTTCATTTTGGATGTAGTCTTAAGCTTTTGAACAGATGCTCGTAATGAGCTGGCTCTAAACAGAAATACTACCAGAATTAAAATAAGACAAGACTAAGTTGGACATGCTGATTATAGCCAACCGATTGCAGCCACCCTCTGATGCCCGTTTAATATTCATTTATCCATTATCAGCACCAGACTAGTGAAATTAAAGGGCACTGGGTAGATATTAGAGTCTAACCTTGCTTTTCCCATGCTGAAGTTGAGAAGGTTGGTCAGCTGCCAACTGCTGGATCCGGTCTCAACAGCCAAAGTGAGAGGGTTTCATGACCAAGCAAACCATTTCCAAGCAGCTCAAAGAACACTGATGGCATTGGGAAGGACCAAACTAGATGGGTACAGAAGCAGGGCTCTCTAGAGGTGCAGTGCTATGCTTAGTCTCCCATCCCCACTGCTGCAGAGATAAAAGCCCTAGACTGGACTAACACAAGACCACACATCCCTGAGTGGGAATTGCATGGCTTGATTTCACAGCAGCAAGGTAATTTTCAAATAAATCTTGATTTTACTTGCTGTGTTTAAAAAAATCCCCAAAGCTCAAATTATCTCAATTTTATATTTTATTCCTAATTAAACATTTTGATTTTCAGTTATCAGCATGACATTTTTATTTTTGAACCTCCATTTTATTTTGATTTTGTTTACACAATGTACAGATCAGCAAAACTGCTTGAATACAAATTTTTATTCAATCCAAAGCAAACTTTTTTTCAGTCTTCAATGTAGCAATGTTTTTGTACTTGATGTCAGCCTAAAAATATTTTAACCCCATCTTTTTCCCCTGAAACTGCTAATACATCAATGTTTAACTATAGTTTCAGTGGGCTCTTCCGTTCTGCACCTTCCAAGCACTGAAGAACAGCTAATGCTTTGCAGGGTTCCGGTTTCATAAGATCATCAAGACAGACCCTCCTTCTGGACATGACCTGGACATCACCAGGACACCATCACCTGGACATCACTAGGGGCTCCCAGCACTACCCAGGGCACCACCTAACAAAGAGAATTGTGATTTCTCTTTAAATGGCATCAAATCATTCTATCTGAGATCTGGCAGTGCTCTGTAATACAGTTCATTAACTACTGCTTGTGTAAACATTTGAGAGATGACTATCTATTTTGCGTGGATAATAATATGTGAAGCTTAGTTATGGGCAAATTTTTGTGTTTTTAGCTTTCTTGGGTTTTAGTTCTTTCTTGAATTTCTATAAGGTTTTAATGAAAATCTGGCCTAATTAAGTCTGGGATTTTTTTTCTGTCTGTGCCTTGATTATTGCAAAGAAAACTCAAGGGCTGTAAAGGAGAACAGCCGATTAAGAAGAAATCGAAGTATTTGGGTACTTCTAACTACTCACCAGTCTCATTCTGCAAAATATTCCCAGAAACCCAAGGGAAATCCCTGAGTTCGAGCAGTGGCGCATGGGTTTTATTGCAGCCATGCTAACCTGCAACAGAAAGAATTACTTAGACTGACCTTCTTTGGACCTGAAATGGTTTCTGAAACAGCCAGAGAAGAAGCTGCCCCTCAGAAGCCACAAAATGTCACTGCTGGATCGCTTTGAGGTTTATGTCTAGGGTGAGGTGAGGAACTGGTCTCTGAGTGGGAAGGGGCAACACATTTCCCTACATTGTCTTGACTTTCCCTACCTGCATAGGGAATCTAATCTAATCTACCTGCATCTGTGCATCCTGGGCACAGACGAGTCCCTGGTAGTGAGGCCAGGGACTCCTTGGGTGGGCTGCTTTGTCCCTGCTGAATGGGCCTTCATGCACCTCAGGATCCTCCAATGGCTTGTTAGTTTTCATGCCTATCCCTCTCCACTACCTGTACATGGAGACTCTAAAGCCAGCAGCCCTAAAAGTCAGGCACACCAGGAATCTATCACAGATTTTTTTCAGTATAAGTGCTGTACTGGGCAGGTAAGTTTGTCTTCAAACTCACAGTTGGCTGCTTAAATACAGCCCCAGATGTCTTCTGATAGAACCGCTACACTGACATTTTATTGTGTTTTTTAGAAGCAGATTTCGTCATATGGTTACAAATAATTTAAACTTCGGAAAGCAAAATCCCTTTTTTTCCTTCCTGTGGGCTCAGTGCTGGAGAAAACAGGTGATTCATGATGCGACATTATGCTCTTCATTTGAGTGCTGCAAAGATTAGATGAAGCTTCTTGTGTACAGTGTGTGTGACTGAGCCAAAACACTGCCGTGGAAAATCTGGTCCCTTCTGCTGTGAGCACTGAGCACACAACTCCTCACTGTGGGATCCCTAATGGTGCCAAGGGTCAGGCCAGGCACCAGTGCTCAGCTATGGGTCAGCATTCCTGGCTCTGTATTTGCATGTCTTTGTGTGTCCCTCGGGTGCATTTATCTTAGGTCTGGCAGGATGGCCCTTCTGTGTCCTAATGCATTTGCAGACAGTGACACAGAGCTGTGATATTCCCTTCCTCCACCTCATCTAACTGCTGAAATTGAGAGAATTGCAACAGAGTGATTTCCAGCAGAGAGCAGGAATCAAGAGCAAGGGACTGAACCTTCACATGTATTCATGACCACGCACACTTTTATGGACCCAATAGTACTGTCAAGCATTTCATGGGGCTTTCTATCAAGGACACTATATAACAATAAGTTGTATTGTGCTGCACTTTCAGTGAATATATGAGGTAATTGGTGTGCAGTTCCCTAGACTAATACTGGAAGACAGGCATCTGTAGACAGAGAAAATGAAGTTTAAAAATCTCTTTGCTGACTGTGTTCTCCCAGCTGGGAGAGCAAAGCACAGCCAGTAACAGCCATAGATCAGTTGTTGTTAATCCTCTTCAAGCCTGGGTCACATCCCTCCACTGCGGCCCCATCTTGCTAGGGTGGAGCTGGGAACTGGTTTAATTTAGCAGTGGAGGGAGGGGTGTATGCTTACACCTCCATCCCTTTCAAAGCCCCAGAAGAGGCTTGCCCCCTTTCCACAGTGCTAAGCTGAGATGTAAGCCCCAGGAAACGAGGTGTTGAGCACACTGAAGGCCAGGAGAGTGAGGAGAAGTCCCTGCCACCCTGAGTCACGCTCCAGGCTGCTGTGAAGAACTGGCTGCTCCCAGGCAG
>VYZR01056173.1:50695-70601 GCA_013400675.1 Oxylabes madagascariensis | reverse complement strand
CTGCAGTTGCCATATGGAGGATATCAAAACCTAAAACCCGTTGTATGCAACCAACCTGTCAGACTGGTTCCACACACCTAATCCATACAGAACTCCACTTGTCTACTGGAGGAAACTTCTCTGAGCTAAAATGGGGGATTATCCTCCTAATCTAAAGAAGTTCAAGCCCTTTTTGCATTTTACAATTCATACATTCATCCTGAATAGGAACAGGATGTCACAGAGTCCCGAGGCAGCTTTGTAAGTCTCATCATTTAGACCTATAAAATCTGGATTATTTTTTCTCCTGTTAGCTCTAAATACCACCTTTGGAAAAAATGCTTTTGACAACTTGCTTCTAACAGACATATAAGTCTAACAAATACATGAAAACTGCCTAGCTATTGGATGATGAAACCAGCTTTGCAAATTCAGCTGTGCAACACAGGCAGATGTGATTTCTCTAATACCTGGGGCTTAATAATTGCAGTATGTTGAGGCATATTTAAGCTTCAAAATCACAGTAGGTTTTTGTATATCCATGTAGAATGTCATCCAAGAGTATCTATTCCTTGCTTTTCTTTCACAGAATGGTATTTATTGTATCCATTTGCTATCACAAAGCATAGGAGGAAGTTAAAAAATAAATAATTGAACATATTGGTCAGACATCCTCAGAGTTTTTTAAACAGCTGCTGAGCTTTCCATTTTCAAGAAAGGCTGAGGGCTTTGAATAGGCTGAAGCCAGACAATTCATGGGGCTCCTCTGCTTTCCTCAGCAGGGGGAAAACTTGACTTTGAATAGTTTCCTGGGCACAAACAAGCATGCATCCACATCAATACTTGGAAACTCATCCTCCTGCTGCCAGTCTATTGCTTCCCAGTTGGTGATCTGCAGTTCAGCCTTGGGGCAGTAGCCGTGGAAGAGGGTACTGCCATCAAAGAAATGCTGTAGTCTTTTCCCATTCCTTTTTCAGTTTCAGATTGGCCAATGAGTTATCTGCTGTTGTGGAGGATACGCAGTTAGGGGCTTTCAAAGTATCCTGAGTTCAGCACTTGCACTGATGGTCCTATCTTCTGCTTCCCTTCCCTCTGATGCCATAATGTCCCATATGTCATATGTTGATCACCATATAGACTGTGCAGATGTGGAGAGGTCTTTGAGGTAGAAACCTTTGTAGGTCTAGACATTTTTCTGCCTTGAGAAGTACAACCTCTCATCTGTCTGCAGGGATTTCATGGCAAATTCATCCCAAGGGCGTAGTTAAAGGACAAACACAGTTTCTCTCATTTCCCCCTCCGATATATTTACTGATCTCAAGAAGCTTCCATTCTGTCCAAGTGGGGTACACAGAGTATGAAGGCAGGTAAAGCAGGTTTCCTAGGAAAACAGCGTGCAAAGCAAATACATTCCCACAGAGCTTTAGCATGTGCTGTTTCCAGACAGGTTTTGGTAACATTATAAATCAACAGGTGATTTGGGATAAAAGACTTAGAAAAGGTTCCCTATGTAGGCAGAGATGACATATTTACCCAGTGAGTTGCACAAATTCTTTTTTGTGCAAGTAGCTCCTGAATCATCTATACAGCTGTGTATACAGTAATGGTGGAGATTTCAGGCCTCCGGAGAGGTGACATTACTGTTCCAGACATTCCCCTAAACAGATGGCCTCTGCCGACCAGAAGTCCTGCAAATGCTTTGGAAGGACGTTAATCAATTTTGCATGCGGTAAATGAGAATGTATTCAGGATGGAACATTTTGAGGCTTAGTCACTGAAAACAGCTTGAAGTTATTTATTGGAGGAGATTTTTGTTTGGGGGCCAGGACAATGGCTGAGAAAAATCAGATCATTTTCAAAGGTGAATAAATCTACCCATACAGATTTTCTTTATTCTTATCCCTCTTTCCCTCATTACTAATTTTTCTGTCACTTTGTCTATTGTCTTGATTTACTATAGCTTTTCCCAAAGCAAATTTTCTAAGAGAACGTCAGCTAATTAATTATTATTTCAACATCATTTTTATCCCAAACCTTTGACCTCTTGGCAGCTCTGCAAAGCAATCTGAGGCATTTCATATTTGCTTAATAAATATTTCTTTTAAACAATAAATTGAGAAACAAAACAAAGAATGCATTCTTATCCTTCATTGTTATCCTATTCAAGAAAGAAAGAAGACAATAGAGGCAAGTTAGAATAAAACCACAGGCCAAATCACTTGATACAGATCAACGTATTAGGTGAAAAAAATTTAAAAATGCCTTGAAAAAATGGCAGGCTCTGTACCTAATATAGGGTAGAAAGGAACGTGTCCAATTATATTATTTTACTATTTTTATCATTAACTTTATTTTATTGACTTTTATTTCTTGATTCCCCATGTGAGTGCATGTTCTCTCTGGAGTGGCATCATTCATCTTTACTCTGCTGAGGAGGGGATTATTCCTTGCTGAGGCTGATATGCCAGTGCAGCACTGCAAATGATGGTAACAGCCATTCGTGTATCTCCCATACATGGTGCTATGCAGGATGGTGCTGTGCAGGGCCAGGAGTTGGACTCAATTATCCTGGAGGGTCCCTTCCGACTCAGCTTGTTCTGAGATTCACGAAGTGATGCATCTGGCACTTTCCTTGGGAGGCTCAATCAGCACTCCTCCACCTGCTTGCCTGTTTGCCTGCCTTCACATCCTGGCCAGAGAGTGCATCACAGAGCTCTTCTCTTGCAGGATGTGGGGGGAAATCAGCTCTCTGCAGTCACAGCAATATCAGTGCTGGAAAGAGGGAAGAATCCAGCTACAGGCCTCCTCGAGGTCTCAGGACTATATTTTAGTGTCTGAGATGAAGTGGTGGCTTTATGTCCTTGACCCAGTTTGATGAGAGAGGAGACACATCTCAAATGACTCCAATGATGTGGATAAGGCAGTGTATGTTAGGGAGTAGGAGGCATTAAGTCAGGACATTGATGTCTGAATGCAGCCCTGAAGGCAAAGCCCCAGACTATTTGTGAAGCCAAATGTAGTGCCTTGGCTGCATTTTACACAGATTAAGGGTTTGGTACCACTCCAGCTCTCCTCCAGCTACTTATCCCATACCCATCTCATACCAACAAGGAGGTATCTGGCCTTGTTCTTTCAGACCATCCCAGATCAGTCTGATCATTTCTTCAGAGAGAGTTTTTAGCCAGAGAAATTAATTTGACTAGATAAATCCATTTGACTTGATCTGATTTCAGAAGTTCCTCACCAGTTTGCTGAGCTGGCGGCAGACAACCTTCCCTTATTGCCATAGATCCTGGGCTCCTGTGCTGTTGAAGTGGATCCAGCACTGCTCTGGCAAGCTGCAGATATCTTTTGCCTTTATTTTTTTGCTGGAAACTGTGGGAAGCGGGGAAAGCATGAGAAGACAAAGCAAGGTTTCACAAGCTGTGGTCGCAGCGGTCAGGCGGTATGCAGAGAGCAGTCCCTCTGCCAAAACACAGGGCCCTGAGCCGAGCTCTCTGGATCCTTTCGGACAATTCTCCTACATATTTTTGGAGGATTTTGAAGGAATCATTTAAGCTAAATTGGGCATTTGCATCCAAAAGTGCAACTAAAGTGGCTTGATTTTCCGAAGCACTGAAAGCTTACAGCTTCTGCTCAAAAAAAGAAAGGCTGCGAGTTTTTTTACAGGGCAAGAAGTGCCTGCCCTTAGAGTCCTGGTTTTCTCATGTGATGTTCATCTTTCTTTGCCTTTGCTTTCCACATCTGTAGACTAAAGAGAGCAATAGCTGAATTGAAGGACTCAGAGAGAGTTAATTCAGTAATGTTTGCAAAGATTTCTGAGATCTCAGATAGAAGGCACTATATAAATGCAAAGCATTATTTTATGAAGATCAGTTAGTAGCACTTCATCATTTCAAATGGCACCAATTATACACAATGTACATTGATATATACACTCTATTTTCATAAAGTGCTGCTGCATTTGATTCAAACTTCTTCGCAGTCTGATAACTATACAGGTATTAATAATGCCACAAAGAAGACACTTTTGCATAGTCTTTCATTTATTAATTTTTTTTCCAAGCGTTGTTTTGTATATACTGAATGTCAGATTTACCGGTCTGTGCCCTGGCCTGTGCTGGTGCTTGTGCTGTGCTGGTGACACAAAGCAGCCATAAACTCTTGTATCTTCATGTCACCAAAGTAGGGGTGTAAAAGCCAAAATGTGTTTGCTAGTGAAGCTGGCTCTGGACAGGTTTAGTCTCTGAATGGTAATAGCTGAGATCTTCTCACGCCCTTTTAAATAGACTAATTCTTCCTTGAAGAAGTAACTAAAGCTTTCTGTAAAAAAAGTCTCAATGGATACTCCAAATTAAGATCATGCATATAATCACCTGTCCATTTTCAGAATAAAACAGCGTAATTTACCGAGGTTGAATAAAAGTATCCAGGGATGCCTCTCCTTCCCCCAGCACAAAAAATAAACACTGTTCCTGTAGCTTTGCCAGTCCTTTCTTTTTCAGACTATACATATGGCATCACTAAAAAAAGCTCCTGAATCATACAGCTAAACTCAGACACAGTGTGCAGTTTTTTGTGTCCAACATTCATTTCTCTGACAAAACACTGGAAAGCAAACCAGGAGTTTTCTTTCATCCCCTCACCTCTGTCTCTGTGAGTGCATCTATATTCCCCCATCATGATCTCAGCCTTTGTAATTGTTTTAGAAGACTTGTGATATTTGGTTCTCTTTCTTTCTGTCCTACAGTTGGCACACTGCAAAGAAAAAACCCAGAGGCATCATAGTTGTTGAACAGATTGAGAGCTTGAGCTAGTGTGTCCCAGTGGCTTCTGAATGGACAAAGCTGAGCCTCACTGATCTGCATTTAACCATGTAAAAACACCTGGTGTGGTCTCTTCTGTGCTCACAGCCTCAATACATGCAGACAGAGGTGAGCCAACCCTGCACATCACCTGCCCGAATTTTTCTGTAGTCAGGAACCATCACACCTACCCCCTGGCATCAAAGAGTAGGGACATGCTCAGAATGGGGTCCAATGAAGAGAATAAGTCCCACTGCTCCTTCTTATAGCTCTGGACAATTTGGCAGCCCAGCAATAACTGCTGGCCAGCTTCTTCCTAGACCAGGGCTTCAGGTGACCCAGCACATCATGGCCTCCCCACAGGTGGGAGCTGCCCCAGAGCTCCCTGGAAAAAACATTTATCTGCAGAAGCGCAGGGCAGCCACCCTGCCTGCTGGGTGCTGCCAGCGCTGTGCACCGGGGCCCTGGACAGCACCGTGCTGGGGGAGGGAGCTGGGTGCTGCAGAGGGTTCCAGCCTCCTGTGAAGACACACACAGGTTTTACAACTAGGCACCACCCCTTGCTCGTGCAGGAGGCAGCGAGAAGATGATGTTCTTATGTCTCAATTGGAAGTCTTTAACTCTGTGTTCTTAGAGACACAGACAGCAAACACAGAGGGCACTGGCACCCTGCTGACTTGAATTTGCAGTTCACTTGAGCTCGGTTTCAAAAAAGCCTTTCATTTGAGTACATAACATATCAACTTCCCCAGTACCTCACATGCAACTTAAGGAAAAACATTCATAGTTCTCTAACCTCTCACAGTGATTCAGACAGTCCTAGACTTCAGAAAATATCTAGGAATACTCAAAGAAATTATGTTTTCAAGATTAATGTATTTTCATCAGGTTCTCTCTTCATCTAAAAGCTGTGCTGTTGGTGAGTCTGATCTGTTTTGAGGACAGCTGCATAATTTAAGTTATTAATGGAAGTATCTGAAAGATAAAGGTTTCAGTTTTCCCATTTTTTTCTCAGCCATATTTCACTCCCTCACTTTGAGTCCATGCCAGCACAGTGGGTTTAAATATTTGATGGCAAGAAAATTGTTTTATTTAGCTTATAGTTGAGCATAAGACTTTTCTAGCAACACAACCACAAAAATCATCTTAGCACAAGATCTAGAGGAGAAGGGTTTTATGTGCAATCCCCCAACATGATGAAAGGTTCAGATTGTAGAAGTGAAGGCTGGTTATTGACACAGTGGCAGGGAAGTGAAGTTCACAGCATCAACCAAGAACAAACCACAGTGTGGCAGATACAGGCTATGCATGAGAAATGAGTGGGCTGTGTGTTGAAATGGACACCTGAAATCCTGCTGAATCTGTGATCTCACATCTAGGACTAAACCTGCCATATTTCTAGGAATGACATGGGGTACTTACAGCTCTTCACCCTCATTTGCTTCAGACTGAAACTCTGGAAGTACCCCTTCCTGAGGAAGGCCCTCAGGTGCCTAGGAAAGATGGTGTGGTTTTTCAAAAGTCTGAGTGGCCTCAGTGCTTTCTGCAGCATATTTGGATTCCTCACCATGGAAAAAAGAGTACCCAGCTGAGGTGTGAAATCATTCCACTGTTCATGTGCACAGATATCTTTTTATGCCCCCGTTTTATTTTATATTTTATTTTATTTTATTTTATTTCATTTCATTTCATTATAGATGTACTGCATTTTTAAGCACTATAATCCAACATCTTCTCAACAGAAGTGTTTCAGAATGAGGAGGGAACAGTGTGCAAAGTTCATTTTTCAGGCCTTCCCCTCTGCTGACTTAAGATATAACTCAGGGATAGATAACAAATGTATAGCCTTAGTTTAAATTTTAATGGGTACACCTTCACACAGAAAAGTTTGCCAAGCCGAACACTTGCTTCCCTAAGAGAGACACCATGTATAAAACTGGGATATTATAACATGCAAAATAATGGAATAAAAAGTCTGTTACAGTGTTTGCTTATTACACACTTTGATCAAGCCACTCCTATTATTTTCCTTCCAATCTTTTAATGAAGCTATTGTGTGTAGAGATTTAGCAGGATGTGTTTCACAACAGAGATCTTTTGGTTAGGCAGAGCTCAAAAACAGAGGCCTTTCACACTGAGTTAAGGCAATAATTCCCAATGGGAAGGACAAGGGTGAGAATTCATTATTTTTTTCTCCTACCTGGCATTGGCTGTAAAAGGATGCAGCCATGCAGGTCAGCTGCAAACAGCTGCAGCGGTGCAAGATGTAAATACATTCCAGCTGCTTGTTACTGCCCTTCACCTGGAGGTCAGTAAGCAGGGAGCAGAGAACTGGAGCCTGGGCAGAAGGATGACATCTCCTGTTCCACTTCCATATTTAAGCTGTTAACAACCAGTGTGTTCAGTGAGTCTAAATTCTGCCCCTGCAGCAGTAATTCTGGCAGCACACTTGTAATAGTTCATTGGTGAGTATGCAAAATAAGGAAAAACACAATAGGCTTGAGGTGAAGAAAACCCTGCTTTATATTTCCAAATTGAACGTGGAACTCAGAATGGGATGTGGGTAAGCTGGGCTGCCAGGATCAGTGGTGTGGCCTTGTACAGCAAGGTTGGGTACCTCAACAGATGTGTGCAGCATTTTTAGCAGCCATGGAGTTGACCTCACCAGAAATTTTCACCTCTGTTCAGGTGAAAGCTTGGGCTCCGCAGGCTTAGCTACTGAGTGAACAAGAATCAGAGGGAACAGTTCCCGTATGTGTCTAAAGGAACTATAAGACTCAGAAGTGTAATTAATCATGGCAAGACCCAGATCAGAATTAGAATGCACATGGCCCATTTTCAGGCTTTTAATGCTCTTCTTTAATTGAACTTAGTGTGGTTTCAGCTCATTTGAATAAAGCTTTAGATGTATTTGGATTTATTCTAGTTTGAATGATGCCATATGATATTCCTGGGATTCAGTGAGGACTGTGGGATTCTCATAGGTATTTTAAGCTGAATTTTAATGGGAAAGGTTACATGGATTGTTACACAAATGGAAATTGCCATGACTACCAATAATGCTAATCCAATGCCATGACTGACTAATCCTGACCACATTGTGCTCAATAAAGAACTAAGCAAAGATTTCTGCAGGTTGGTTGGTTTTCCAGCAATACCAGCAGCTATCTAACCTGATACAGCTTGAGGAATTTGCATGGATAATGGGTATGGATTGAACAGCATCCCAGAAAGCTACTTTTATAAATAATGCCTTTTGAAGATCACTAACAGAGTGCAATGTAGGGCTAGCTCATCTGAGCTCTGGGATGAAATGAAGATCTTATGCTTCCCTCTTTCATAGCGCAGGGACAAGATCAACATACCAATTACTGCAAGAGATATTGCATCAACTCTCAAGTTAATGAAATTAAACAAGTCCCTGGAGCTGGCTGATTTTGCTGCTTCATTAGTGGACCTTTTGTTCAGACTGTTCTCCCATAGCTCCACAAGAGCCTGAGCTCAGGAGCGTGCAGCCAAGGAGCCATTTTGGCACAGAGATTTTGGAGTAGACGCAGGTCAGGTCTGAAATGCAAGCACCTGAAAGGCTTTGCAGCTGCTCTGCCACGTTACCAGACTAGATCCTGTACAGTGCTCTGTGTGTGCAAGTGCAGAGAAGAAAATGATGAGCAGGGCAGAGAATTCAGCAAGACTCAATGAAAGCACTGCCCTGTGGCAGCCAAGCAGCTTGCCCTTAGCAGCAGGAGCAAGGCCAAAACTGGGTCTGCATGGCTCAGAAGTTCATTTGCATTCTGCCAATACACTTCAAAGCTGTAGTGTCTTCAGGGAGAAAGTCCCTGCAACTGTATTCCCTTGGATTCCAGGTCAAAGAAGGCCAAAACAAGCCCTACATGCTCCCAGAGTCCCTCAAGGATCTCAGGAAGGCTCTTGCAAAAACATTTGACTGGTTGCCTTAGCCCTTGACATAGGGATTAAGTTCACAATGACCTTGAGACTTCTTTCGTTTCAGTTCCTGGAGTTATGCCTACTGCTGAGTGTTGGCTCTGCTTGGAGATGGTGTCTGCTCTCCCTGCAGTCTCTGAATTCATGCAATTTTCATTCCCACCTTAAATTTTAAAACACTGTACTACTGTAGAGCCTGTAAATCATAGAATGGAATCATAGAATCATTCCAGGAGAGTTATAGTGTATTTGGGGGCTCCCCAGATTCTGGCAAGATTTGAAGGGAAAATTAATTCCATAGGTTTTTCTCCCAAACCTTGTTTCTAGTGTAGCCTTTCGCCTGCTCTTTTTCTCCTTAACCCCAAAGCTAATATCCTTGGGCTGAAAGAGAGTACCCAAGTGTCTCTGTAAGACACAAACACATTTTAACTCATCTAAAGTGGGGGGATCCCATGTGCTGATGGCTGACTCCTTATCGACTACTCTCTGAGCCACTGAAATCACACTCAAGAGGTAAGTGCTGAGCACCTGTCCAGGTATGAAGCAGACACAGGCTGCCCCTCAATTCAACATGTTTCTCAATGGCACTTTCATTCCTCTATATCCTTGTTTTGCTAGCCTGAGGAGAGCCATCTCTGTGTTCAACTCCTGTCAGAAAAGATGAGCTACACTGCTGATTATTTGCTACTGGGAAAGTCATTCTAGTGAACTGTAAGAGAAATCATCTGCCCAGGAGTGCTGTCAACTGCAGAAACACACAGATCTAAAACAAAGGCACACACAAACAATTGACCAAATCTGCTGGTTTGGGATTATAGGTGATTTCAAAGGGGCACAGGGCTGAAGATTGCAGTACCCATGGACAACAAATTGGAACTGGGTGCCTAACTACGTTATCTTTAATAACAATCTCAGCCAGCATCTGGAATTATGTACTTCATTGTAGTTATGCCACCAATACTCTTCTCTTTTGATGCATAAAATACTTGAACATAACTGTCAAGACTATTCCTCTTACCTACCTCCTGTGCAGCTCCCTGGAATTCAATCCATCCCCAGGGCAGGCTGTGTGAGAGATGGAGTAGACTGTCAAAGAAGACCTCTCTGTTCATGCATCTGGATTTCAGTCAGTCTAATATGCAGGCCTGTTTGATGGAAATGTGATGTTCGGTCATGCCTGTGAAATGCCACTTGTTGTGGAGGAGTAATTGGCTCATTGAAAGGGGACTTGGATGGCACTTTAATCAGGTGGCAGAAGGGTTTGCCCAGTGGTGTTGAGTAGTGTTCTCAGCTCAGAACAGGAGCTGTATCCTCTGTTCTGAGCATGAGATGCAAGAGCTCCTTTAAAGTCAGGGAGGGAAAACAAGAGATATGAAACTGGATAGTGAAAAAATAGCAAACTTTTGAGGCCAGAACAGATGGAGATCCATCCTGAAATACGAGCAGTGGCTGAGACAGCCAGCCAGAGCCTGCAGGTGATACCTAGCCTTCCCAGCATCACTGTGAAGCTCTAATTGGAAGTTTAGGAAGTCCCACTTTGAAGCAGTTTTCCTCCATTTTTGCAATGATTCTCTGCAGGCATTGGAGTTAATATGGACTTGATTTTGATATCTGTTTGAGTTTTTTGTTTTCCATTCCTGAGACTATGGCTCAGACTTGGTTTCCAAAGCGAGAGCTTGATTTTTCTGTGTGTTCATCTCCTGTGAAAATCAGGTTCATCTTGTGTGAGCAGGTGGTTCCTCTTATTTGTCGCAAAACTAAAAAGAAGTTTTGATGGAAAACAAGTTTTATATCTTTTCTTTCATACAGACAATATGCAGAACTGCCCTTGGGGCTCTGAATATATTTACATCCTTTCACAATTAACCCTAATGGGACATATGTGGCATTTTATTTTCTTCTCTGAGCAGATACACTCAAAGCTGCACAACATCCAATGTTTAAATAGATCTCATTATATCAGCTACACCAAATCTCTCTTCTTTATATACAGAGGATTAGACTTCTTTTCACTGTCATGCAACATTAAAATAGGGAGGCATACACAAGGCTGACATGGATTTGACAAAAAATTAATGATTTGTACATCACTTTAATGCTTTAAATCTGCAATTCATATATGCTAATTAGGTCATAATGGGGCTGTTTGAGAACAGAACTGTCATCATGCTGCTCTGGCGGCTTCTGGGAGCAGAGATACAGCCCTGCCCTCCCTTGGTTGGCTCCTGGAGTCTGTGCTGTAACCTGGCAGATCTATGACACCATTTTTTTCTTACACAATTGTTTCCTGGATGTGGTGCTTTAATCTATCAGAGTTATGATGGCATATCTCAAATAGCGAGCTCCTGGATCCTGCAATACATCCTAGTGGGAATAGCATCCAGGCACTATATCTCAGTGATTGATTCCCTGATTTTCAGCTGTCACAATCTATCTCACAGGGCAGCTGTCACCTTCCCAGATGCATGAAGTTGTATTTATGCAGTGTGCTATGAAAAAAAATATATGATGATTTTGTTTACAGATAAGTAAGGTTGTAAAACTTAGAAAAACAAAAGGGGATTCAAAAACATGTCTATATTTTATTTTTCATCTAAAAAGCCTGGCATATCTCTCTATTGCAGGAGAACAAAACTGCTCCCTTGTTCAGTTAGATCTCTTTAGTTTTGCACCAGTGGTGCAAAGACAAAAGCTGTCACAACAGAGGGAGAGAAATCCAGAAAGCACCTTTACAAATGGGACAACAGGAAGCAGCAGAACTTGCAAAATGATAATGTTGCAGAGCATCGTGCTGTGTGATAGCATGATCTGCTGTCTTTGCTGACAGCTGCTCTTTACAGGTTCTACCAAAGCTGCTTTGGAACAAGGGTACCTTGTATAGAGATTCCACAAAGCATGCAGTAAAAGAGGAGAAAGTTATGCCTTGTGAGAGTTTCTTCAGGGAGAGTGTTATAAGTGCCACGGGGCTGATTCAGGCTACCTGGGGACACCTTGATCTTTCAGTCAGCTCCAGATCATAAAGGAGTATTTTCAGGAGGTATAACGTATTCTTTGTCCTAGAAAACTGGAAGAAAGGCTAAGTATAGATGAATGCCAAAAGATTATGGTTATGCAAGGAATGATGTACTAAAAAATTTGGTAAGCAACAGGTCTACATATAGCAACGGGATTCTTCTGTCTGTGGGATCCCACAGACTTTGACACATTGTCTTCAGTCTCATTCTCTTTCTTGTTTCTTCTCTGTCTATAAACATACACACACAGACACACAGACACACAGACACACACTCTGACATCCATTCAGTCATTTACAGTCAGAACTGAACTGGTGGTGAGTGTTCTACAGCCAATGAAACCCATCCCAATAGGATATTGACCAGTCAGGGCTTTTCTTGGCCTATGAATCTCTATTGTACCTTGTAAATATGGGGTGTTTTCATTACATTAGCAGTAAGAACACTATTACTCATCCATTTGTTAATAGTCATTTTCAAGACATAAAAGTCCATTTCCTTGCACTTCACATGGTCATTTAGAGAAGCAGCAGCCTTCTTATAGCATGCCTGTTTCATTGTTGAAAAGCGCATTCAAAGCATATCTTCAAGGCAAAGCAGCCCTGTTCATAATCTCACTTTTCATGTACAGTCAACAATCTAAATGAAAATATAGAAGGCCTGCTAGATGGAATATCTTTCCTGCTCTGTGGATAGAGTGCCAGGGTACATGCTGGGTGATATCAGAAGTGCTGATGTGACAAATACTGCAGCAGTGGCCCATTTTGACCACTCTGCAATACTTTCGTGCAAAGTCCTAATGTAGACAGTATGGACTACAGAATAGCTGTAGGTTTTGTACTGCGCTCAGAGTCCCAACAGAGATTAAAGCTCTCCTGTGGTTGGTGCTGCATACTCATCCCCCTCCCAAAGCTTGCAGTCAAACAGACAAGACAGATGAAAGATGGGAAGTAGAAGAAGCACACCAAAGTGAAGTGATTTGCCTGAGGTCACACAGCGGGTCACTGACAGAGCCAAGAATAAGAAGCCTTGCTATTTCTTGCCAGCATGATGTCCATTGCCTAAAGCTATGTACAGAATTTCTCTGAGGCTGAAATGCTCAGTCTTCTGCCAGCAGCAGAGTGCAGCTGTACCATGAAGCAACAGCTAATACTCCTGCAAGGGAGCACCGAGCATGGCTGTGGCAGGGCTTGGGCACAGGGCACTGCAGCTAGAGTTGGCATGGCCACCCTGGCATGGGATCTTCACTGATCTGGCAGCCCTGAGGGGTAGGCACATCCTGATGCAGGACAGGGGCTGTGTGCACAAGAAACGTTCTTGAAGTCATCACTACTAGGCAGTATTTGCCAACAGTGAAATGTGATGAGCTCTCTCCTTCCCCTTTATCTAGGCTAGCTATGTTTTACTGATTGGGGGAATGTCTTGTGTTGTTCTTATTCATTGCATTTTATTCATGATGCAAGGGGTATCTTCCCTTTTCACAGGGAGTCCAGAGACCACTTGGGAACTTGAGATATGTTTGCACAAGGCCATCTTTTAAGAGTTTATAGTAAAGAAGCCCTGCCACTGCTAATCCAGGTCTGGCTTCCATGTTGGAGTAAAATAAATATAGACAAATACCTCTGTAGCCTCACGAGTATAATTCAGCACAACACTAGGCAGGACAGGGACAACCTTGCCTATGACTTCTCCGGCTTTTGCTGACTTTTCTGAATGAAGTCTTCCCCTGACAGGACAAGCAGCTGGAGCCACATCAAAGAAAGCAACAGGGAATTCAAACAGAAAGCATTTATCATAAGCATAGTTCAGATTTCTTTTGACTAGTATGCTGAGGTTTCATGCATTTTGTAATTGATTTAAGCCCTGGACCTTTTGTCCTTGCTTAGTTGTGTGCTATGTGGTGCAGCAGACCAGTGCAGGAGTAAGTAATGACTGCATGGAAAGTACAAGGTGCAAAATGAGAGCAGGTAACAACACTAAGGTGTGACACTCTGAGTTTGGTAATAGTCCTAATCTGAGAAAACAGGCTAAGTGCAATCTTTAGTATGTGTTTTGTTTGCTTTAGTAGAAATTGACTCCTGATTCTCTGGATACAGCAATTTTGTCAGCAAGCACATTAATGCCAGATTGATTTTTCCAGTCCTTGTGCCACTCATCATTTCACATGTAAACATACTGAGAAATAAAATCCTCACCTTTCCAGTAAGATACAGCAGTTCTTTCTATTGGGACTTGTGGTATTTGGTGATATTCACCATATAGGACAGGAAATCCATTGCTAAAGAGGCAGGGTGTGAAAATACTGGCCCAGTTTCAGTCCAGTTGTCCTGAGCATCATCACATACGTCCTCAGAGTCACAACTGTCATACTCCGTGTGGCAAAAGCTGAGCTCAGCTTTTCCCCAAATGACCCTGGTGCTTGGTATCCAACTGAAGACACCTTGGGTCTTAGTCCCAGGGATGTCAAACACCCACATCCACAGCAGCTGTGCCACAGCAAACACCAACCACTGCATGTCAAGAGTGGCTGCCCAGCACACGAGACACCCACACTGTGGGGCACTTTGTTTGAGGTCTTGAACATTCTGTGGGCCCTATTCCAGCTTTTTCAGAAATTCTTTCCCCTGCTTGAGGAAGCCAAAGGACCTTTAAAATATGTCTGACACTGCTTTCTGCTTCAATTTAGTTGCCTCTCATTTCTGCAACCTCCTCCATATGCATGTTGTCTGTCATCTCACTCAGAAAATGTAACTATAAAGCATAATTAGTATTAATGATGTGAGAGATTGAGTTTCTTATTTGTATTAATTGCTGCTTAATGCTTTAAATGTCTCTAGCACTTAGAAAGATTTTAAATTAGAAGTATTCCTTTCTGTAGTGTCTTCTCAGAGGGGGGCTCTTACTGACTGGCACTGACTAACCCAGAGTGTGCCATGAGGTTGTTTATATGTTCAGGTCTGTTACCACTAAACAAGGAAAACACTGATGGAGCTTGCTTAAGGGGAAAGAATTATTTCACAGCTAGTGCTGCACTGAGCTGCGTGTTTGGATTTTAAATAAAAAATGTTGCTGTGGAGCTGGAGGGGCCTTGTGTGAGCTCCCATTGCCAGTCCTACAGGTGGAGGAGGAACTCAGCTTTTGTAGTATCTTTGTGTGTGGGCATGGAAGTCAGTACCCTTTTCTCTGCAAAAGGACCTTCTGTAAACCAGGCTCTGGGGCTACCGGGTAGCAGCACTTGGCTCTGCTTTAACAGCTGGAGGATGAGACAGATTTCCTATATGGAGTATTGATTTAAGCATTTAAGTTTGCCACGTGTGTCCATGTATCACCTTCAAAACCAGTGTCCCCCAGGTTCTCAGCCCCGTCCTGTGAATAGCAATGACTGATAAGAAGTCATTCTTAGTCAGGCAGTGACTTCTTTGGGAGACAGAAACAGTCTCAGAGACCAGCAAAAATGTCCTTGCTCTCAAAACCTTGTCCATACTTATGAATTAGGTATGTAGAACAAAGATTCTGGCTGGGCAAGTATATGGGTGTATTGGTGCACCTGTTACACAGGAACACTTCCCCAAGGAGAAATGAGAATATACTGCCCACAAAAGGTACCTCTGAACTATGCGAATATATCCATAGAAGAGGTTTTATTGATGTAAGTATTTCACAAAGAGCAACCAAAGGGAAAGCTCCTGGACTGGCTGGGCCAGCACCTGGAAGCAGCAGTCCCATCTTCTGTGTGGGCATCTGATGGCATTGCTTTGCTACTGCTGCTTTGCATTTTAATTCAGTTTCTGCATTCTGCTACAGGTGTGCAAGTCATGAGTGGGAGAAGTAAATGCTGTGACTTATGCTGGTCAGATGGGCTGGTTTGAGAGATTCTTATATTCCAATTCTCTTTTAATATACCACAGAAGTTCACAATAGGATTGGCCAAAGGGAGTATGTGCTGTCAGACCATCAGGGTCAGGACTGTGTGACACTGCTGGACCGAGAAATTAAATGGTAAGGAAGAGGCTGGTGCTGTTTTCCACATGTTCCAGAGTTCTTGTCAGAGCCCTGCATTCTGACTGGAAAAGGGACTTCAACAGAGGTCAGAAAAAGAAGTTTAAAGATTCCATCCCTAGAGTGAGACTGCATTTGCTGAATGTACCCCAAAAGGATGGTGGCAGCCTGCAGGAAGGAGAAATCTCTCACTTTTTGCCCTCAGCTGGGGTGGGAGGCTTTCAGGGGTGTGGAGGCAGTTGCAGGCAGCCATTATCCTCATAATTTTACATTATGCACTTGAAAGGAGCCGTGGCTTGCAGGGACAGACCTCCCCCAGGTTTCTCTGAGTGTCTCTCTGCAGGTGAGCGCTCCCCAGCCAGGGGAGAGGACAGTGTGTTATTGCACACTAAGGCTGCTGTCGTGGAGCTGCTCTCATGCACCCTCTGTAAGTGACTCTGAGGGGAGGAGCACAAGGAGTGAGTTCCACTGTAAAGACACAAAGTGTTATGCCTGGGTGGGTGTTCTAAACAGTGTGATCTCACTGCAATGAGTGGCTTCAGAACTTCCCTGTGACAGGCAGTGCAGTAAACCAGAGGCCACAGTGGTCAGGCAGCGGGCTGCCTGGGGTGGCTGCATGTTAAGCAGTGCTCAGGTCACTGTGTTCCCAAGTGGCTTCTCTGTGCTCTCAGAGATGCAGTGTGGCCCTTTCCATCTTGCTGTTGTGATTCTCACAAGGACTAAAATGGCACATTTTCCAACCCATTTAACTTTTTACTTCACAGAATGTTTTAAAATGGTAAGTTTTTGTCAAGCTCACAGATTTAAAGTTCAATAAATAAATCTTCCTATTTATAAAAGGTTTTTGAGCTCTGTAAATGTGACAAATGGGCCAGAAACCACAGGCATTTAAGAGGCATCTCAGATCTATAGCATGCATGATACTTAACTACAGGAGCAGCATACTGTATGCAGATATTTTATGACCGAACTAAGATCCCAAAGTTCCTTATGTTGAGTTGTGTCTGGTCTTTCTCACAGCCCTGGGACAGTGGTTGTCCCCTGCCTCCTTTGTGAGGATCAACACTAAACCCTGCACCAGAAATGATGCAGTCCCACTCCTCTGTGTGGCCAGAGCGCTTCAGCCTCCCTGGGAGGGCTCTTGCCTGCAGGTAGCAGTCTGTGGCCATGGGGATGTGCAGCACAGCCTTCCACAGAGCCAGGCATGTTCCTGCACTAGGGCTGAGCTTGTTGAAATGATGCACTGGTTGATAAGGCCTCAACAGTCTACCTGGATTAAAGTTCCCTTTAGCATGCACAGAATTATGAGGGATTTGGGTTGTTTGGGGTCCTTAGTCACATGTCTGTCTTATCACTTCACAGCTGGGGTGAAACACGTTTGTGATGAAAATGGGCATACAAAGGGACCGTTCAGTAGTGTGCCTTGAGCTATCATGTTGACTGTCATCTGAGCTGTGTTCTCCTCAGAACAACTGAGGAATGAAGTAATTTCCAGTGACAACTCAGGAATGAAATAATTTCCAGTGTACCTTTAAAAGATCCTGGGTATCATACAAACAGACTGACATGAACTGTTTCAAGTAGGAACTTCTAGACAGTACTAGAGAGGCACTCCTCAGTGCCCCAGTCCAGGCTTTGGTTATGCAGTGTTGCATCAGCATTGTAAAGAAAGTAAGAAATTGCACACATAGAACTGGAAAATAAAGAAGTTGGATGACAATATCAGGCCATTTAACAATTGTGACCTATTTTTTTTTTCTTTTTCAAACAGTGGCTGGTGGATTTGGTTTGTGTTTCTTTTTCATTACATGTACCTAGGAGTTATTTTATTTTCATAGAACATATGTTTGTTCAGAAGTATTTTATAGAAACAGAAAGTAAGGATTTTCATAGGCTCATTTTTTAGTCCCTCCTTTTGCATGGTAAATAGAATTCAAATTCTGCAATTCTCGAAATACAGACATGTGTATGCAATGTTGACTTCATCAGTATTCTGCATTTTCATTGGTAAGCTCAGTGCAGCCTGCCCACAAGTTTAGTGTGGCCATTGCAGAGGAAGAGGAGAGGAAATGCCAGCCAGTCCAAACACAGAATATTGAAAAGGTCAACATAATAGAGCAAGCTGCTATGATTCATAGAGACTTTAAGAGTCTAATATTTCATCTCCTGACAAAGATTGTAATGAGAACTGAAAATGGCACAACATTAATTCATCTTTGTGACAAACACTATAATGAGAATGGAAGTGTACAAGCTTCAAATACTCGTGTTACAGATCTGTGGTCCTTGTTCTGTAACAGGACACAAACCCCAACTGCTCACTTAGAAATAGAAATCTAAAATCAACAACTTCTACAGCTATTCTGAACAGCCTATTACATATTCTGATGCTAATGCAAGCAGGGAGCAGCACAAGCCTGCCAAAGTCAACCAAATTTGCGGTGTGCTGCCCAAGCACACATGGCCCACTAGCACAGCCTGGCTGCCATGGCATGACCCTGCTGAAATGTTTCCATGTCCGTGTGTTTGCACAGTTGTGTAGCAAACAACCTGTTTGCACAGCCGTATAGCAAACAACCTGTTTGCACAGCCTAATGTTCACAATGGTAGAAACTCCCTGTAGACACCGGGAGCTGGCCTGGGGGCAAAGATGATAGGCTGGCTAGCAGCAAGAAGTCCCTTTTTTTCTGCCTCTGACTAGTCCTTATATAAGTGAGGTGGGAAGGAACGTGTGTGTAGAAAGTGCTTTTACTTATTGCATTTTTAGTCGACATTTTCCATGTTATCTTTAGGGTCACAGTAATATAAGCAGAGCATGCGTTGCAAGTCTAATTTTATATTCTGTTGGTTTGCTTTAAAAAAAGAAAAAGAAAAAAAAAAGAAACAGAAAATGGCATATGGACTCTGGCATCAGTTCTTGGAAATGCTGAGATTCATTAAATAAATAGACATGTACCTCGAGCACTGTGCTACAAGAGACTGCAATATCACACCTTCTGAGCACTGGGCACAGCCTCTGGCTTCAGCTCCCCAGGCTACTATAAAATGGCCAGACTTTTGTCCTTGTAGAGTGTCACTATACCACCNACAGACATGTGTATGCAATGTTGACTTCATCAGTATTCTGCATTTTCATTGGTAAGCTCAGTGCAGCCTGCCCACAAGTTTAGTGTGGCCATTGCAGAGGAAGAGGAGAGGAAATGCCAGCCAGTCCAAACACAGAATATTGAAAAGGTCAACATAATAGAGCAAGCTGCTATGATTCATAGAGACTTTAAGAGTCTAATATTTCATCTCCTGACAAAGATTGTAATGAGAACTGAAAATGGCACAACATTAATTCATCTTTGTGACAAACACTATAATGAGAATGGAAGTGTACAAGCTTCAAATACTCGTGTTACAGATCTGTGGTCCTTGTTCTGTAACAGGACACAAACCCCAACTGCTCACTTAGAAATAGAAATCTAAAATCAACAACTTCTACAGCTATTCTGAACAGCCTATTACATATTCTGATGCTAATGCAAGCAGGGAGCAGCACAAGCCTGCCAAAGTCAACCAAATTTGCGGTGTGCTGCCCAAGCACACATGGCCCACTAGCACAGCCTGGCTGCCATGGCATGACCCTGCTGAAATGTTTCCATGTCCGTGTGTTTGCACAGTTGTGTAGCAAACAACCTGTTTGCACAGCCGTATAGCAAACAACCTGTTTGCACAGCCTAATGTTCACAATGGTAGAAACTCCCTGTAGACACCGGGAGCTGGCCTGGGGGCAAAGATGATAGGCTGGCTAGCAGCAAGAAGTCCCTTTTTTTCTGCCTCTGACTAGTCCTTATATAAGTGAGGTGGGAAGGAACGTGTGTGTAGAAAGTGCTTTTACTTATTGCATTTTTAGTCGACATTTTCCATGTTATCTTTAGGGTCACAGTAATATAAGCAGAGCATGCGTTGCAAGTCTAATTTTATATTCTGTTGGTTTGCTTTAAAAAAAGAAAAAGAAAAAAAAAAGAAACAGAAAATGGCATATGGACTCTGGCATCAGTTCTTGGAAATGCTGAGATTCATTAAATAAATAGACATGTACCTCGAGCACTGTGCTACAAGAGACTGCAATATCACACCTTCTGAGCACTGGGCACAGCCTCTGGCTTCAGCTCCCCAGGC
>VYZR01056173.1:7581-22835 GCA_013400675.1 Oxylabes madagascariensis | reverse complement strand
AAAAAAAGTTTTTTGGATTCTGAGTCTTTACAGTGAAAACATATAACTTAAGAAGTCTCTGGCCCCATTAAATGCAGGTCTTGCTTGCTTGTTTTTTTAACAAAATCTGAAATGTTTATGTGTAAGTTGCCTCCATCTGCTGGGCTCTAAGCATGGTATTAAGCATCATGAGATTCAGTTTTGCCCATTCACAGTTTTAGTTTAAGTTGAGCTTATCAGCCAACAGGGAAGAAGTTTGTATTAGCTGTGAGACTAGGACCATAAAACTGACCAAGTCAAGGAAAAGAAAGTAACCTGACAATATCTCAAGTGTGCCCATTGGATCAGGAATACTACACAGCATCAATTGCAAAAGAGTATTTCCTTTTCAAAGCGATCCCTGTGGTTTCATAAGCCTTTGCCTCTGCCAGAAATGCAAGGAGTAATAAAAGAAGACATGGTTTTGAATGCTATAATGGATCCAAAGGGAGCACAGATGGGGCAGATGATTACAGGATTGAACTCCCTGCTATGGAAATGGACATATCTGAATAGAAATTTTCCATCAAGACTTAACAATGAGACTACAGCTCTTGAGACTGCATAGTGCTGACCCATACTACTTTTCTGGCACAATTTTCTGTAGTATCTTCAATAAAAATACCAAATTGGTAGTAGCACCTTTCTTTGAGAGATGCTCTGAAAGACCCATGTATGTCAGGACAACTTTGTGGTTGAACTCTTCTTCCCAAGGATCTCTTGAGAACAGAGCATCCTATGAGGAAAAGTGCTAAGAAGTCTGTTAAGGCTTCCAGCCATTAATCTGGGCATTCTTCATAAAAAGAGAGTGACCTGATTTAAAATCTTTAAGTAAATGTTTTTAAATGATTCAAAATATCCTATTTCAAATCCATCTGAGTCAATTCAAAATTTCAACAAAAGAATTCAAAGGACCACAAATGATCTGACTGGCGTTATAGATTACCTCAAAAATCTTAATGACTAAAAAAAAATCGTTCCCTGTTAAGCTGTCAAATAAATTAAAAAAACGTAAATCATCTCCATGGCATGTTTCACTTGTTGTAGCAGACATTAAAAACCTGAAAAAAATATCACAGAGAAGTTATTGTTCACATTTTGCAGCATCCAAAATATAAAATGTTGCTTTTTGTTCTTTTTATGTTTGCTTCTAAATCTCTAATCATTATATTCTGATGGTTTGTGTGCTTAATCACTGCTAATTAACACCATTTTTCTACACAGCGCTGCTAAAAATATTTGTTTGCTGTTGCCCTTGTACTCTGAACTGTGCCATTTCCCACGCACAGCATCCTATGCAGGGAGGCAGAACATTAATATCCCGTTCAGGTAATTCAGAGAGCAGTGACACACTGGCATAATTAAACAGTGTCATCAGACTCTGAAGTGAACTCCCTACGGTGAGGAACCGCATGAGAAACCTCCTAATACAACACCTACGGCTTTCTTACGCAAAACTGACTTTACTGTAATGTATTCCATTAGGAGAGCTGAAGTTTAATGGAGAAATCATTATTTTATTTTATTGGCATTTCATGGATAACGTGGTATGACTCTTCTGCCCGCGATCCTGTCATACTTTCATCCGGCTCAAATAAAGAGCTGTCTCTTCTGTCTCTGCCACAGAGGTGCTAGATCACCGTGGTCCTGCCTCTTCAGTGCAATGACTTTAGATGGTCTCTGACAACAACGCCAGTTTTGTACCGCTGAAGTCCTTCTGAGCTCTCCTCTAAAGCCTCTACAGTTTTCAACAGACACTTTGAAGTGTGGGCATCCAAAGCACGACACACTGCTCAATTAACAGTGTCCTCAAATACTAAATTGTCTAATAACAATACTAAATCTGTCTCTGATATGTCTGTCCCACAGCTGCAACCCCAAGCATTTCTCCCATCACACCATTCTCACCACAGCCATCAGGCAACATGAGATCCCAATCCTGAGGAAAATGGTTGGGAGAGAGGCTCTTCAGTGGTGCTGCTGCTGCAACATCAGGTAATGGGCACTATGTACCACATGGCTTGTGACAGCAGGGCAAGGCTCCAGCTCTAATACCCATTGCTCGTGTCATGTGCTCAAGATGGCTTTTCTCACGGCAAAGCTGGACACATTTGTGGTGCTGCTGTCTCAGATAATCAGTGGAAAAGCAGAGAAAGCTGGGACAAAGGGCCATTGCACCAGGGTGCCGTACATGGCTGGGCTTAGCAGCTTCCTCAGGCTGTCATTCCCTGACAAGGTTTTTTGCTACTTTCCAGGTGCCCTGCCCTTCCTACTCCTGCTGCGTCACACACGAGCGTGTGGGTTCCTGCCTCTTATCCCCCTTGCAGTCAGGTTTGCTTTTCTTTACCCATTCCTCATGCTGACTCCTTGCCTCTCCTGTCTCCTGTACTGTTTTATTTATCTATTTAACGCTGTTCTCATGATTATGGTATTTGGGCACCAAGCAACTCGAATAAACTGTCTGTTTCATTGGCTCACAGCGCTCCCATTTATGTCGGTTGCCTGGTAACAGCTGTTGTAACTGAAGTTGCAAAATTTTTAGTGAAAAAAGAATCCAGTGCTCCCAAACAGCCTGAACTTGAATAAAACTGCAAACAACAGAGCTGGAATTTTCCACGCTTTGGGGCTCTCCAAAGCTGATCTCTCGCTGTCAGCTTGAAAAAGTTCAAACAAAACCAAGTTCAGCCTCCTTAAAGTCCCGTGGGGGAGAACGCAGAAAGCCTCAGTCGTGTCTCTGCGCCTTAGCTCCAGGAATGCAAATCACTACCTGAGCCCTGCAGCTGGCTGGAGGCTGCCGGAGAAGCTCGCTCTTGGCTGGAGGGTGTTCCTGACTCTCGAAATGGCAACAGAGGGTCTGCCTCTGTTTTTGTCCCTGCCAGTGGTTTCCACCCTGCAGGATCGAGTTTTGAAGCTAAAAGATGTTTCTAATTACAAGCCTTGCCGAGGCAGGCGGGGAGGCTGCGTGAGTTCAGCTGAGCCGAGGAGACAGCAGAGGGTGTTGGCAGCCAGGCGCGCTCCCCACCTCCTACCTGGGATGAAACCTTTGTACCTGCCTGCTGCGGGTCTGGGTGCGGGCAGCACTGGGAACTGTGGAAATAGATGAAAAACTAACTGCTAACATTATAATGAAAAATCCATCCTATAGAAAACATGAAGAAGGAGCAAAAGTCTTCATGGGTCAGTTACAGTAAAAAACAAGAATTTCCATGCTTTGTTGCATTAATCTAAAACCACCAATAACATTATTTCATAGTATTATGAAATAGTATTAATGATTATTCAGTGTTCAAAGTTATTTAATGATGAATCCAAATACAAACAAAATTAATATGACCAGATCATAATCTATTTTTAAAAATACGGATGAGTTGTTGAAACAGCAAGGAAAAGAAATCAGCATGTGTTTGTCTGTTTGTTTGCTTGCTTTTTTACCTTATGGAATTAGTGGGTGTATTTCATTCCGAAAGCCTAGCAATGGGCAAAAAGAGCATTTTTTGCCATCCATTTAGTATGAGTTCTGGAGGGGTGAGAAGCTGTTCTTAATGCCAGCATGAAAACTTGCCCTCTGTGTTTGTCAATATGTGCACAGAGGATAGTGTGTGCAGGGTGTAACTGCAGACTTTTTCAGAGTAATGTTCCCATCACAGGAGAAATCACCGAGATTTCCAAGCCGCAAGTAAACCCAAATTTCAAGCCTCAGATAAACCCAGCCCCACTTTGGGGAAGTGGCAGATATGCATTTGTGCTTCCCAAAGCTTTGAGGTTCCTGAAAATCAGTCCTCTTCCATGTGAGATTAAAGAAGAGAAACCAAGGAGCATGGTAATGGATAACACTAAACAATATTTGCTTAAATTGCTATGTCCTTAATTACTGCTTAAATATAATGAATCTAAATCATGTATTAGATTTTATTTTTGATCCTTATTGATCTCTGCAATGTGTCTGAACATGTTGGGGAAACAGAATTGTAGCTGCAAAATATTATTTATCATTAAACAGTGTGTCTTACTTTAAATACCAATGTTATGGGCTCCGGCATTAGCTTTGCAGTGAATAGTAGCACAGGAATTGTTTTTTCTATTTTGTAGACAGATCCAGCACTTGGTAAATACTTGACATTGTCTATACAGGTACAATCTTAGTTTATTTTCTGAAAAAACCCTTTGGCTTTGCATGTAGCTAACAAGAACATTACTTGCACTTCACCCCCTCTTTTTCATCCTATTAAATGATAGCAAAGGTAAAATCTTGTCTACCCCAAATGTAACATTTAATAAAACAGACAGTAGGTTTGCTTTGTGGAGGACTGTTCTGGTTTCTTTTCCTTTTTCTTACCTCTCTTCACAGGTGTCTGGGATGGTCCATTGCCTCTCTCTATGAACAGGACCCAAGCTGGCTGCCTCAAGCCTTGCAGAAGCTGACTTGGGGCAGCTTTGTCCCCAGCAGACACGGGGTGACTCAGCCGTGTGGGAACCTCTGCAAAGAAGTTTTGGCAGGGTCCATGACTCTTCCAAATGGTTTCCATTCAAAGGCAGTGAATTCAATAGGAAATTATTTTCTTCCCTAGCACAGGAAAGATCAGTTTGTTACTGGAAGATGGGAGAAAGCTGTCAGCAGAAGTATTTGTGTCTTGCATCTATTTGTTTATTTATCTTTTGTCTATCTCCATGCTTACCTGCTTTTCTGAAGCCACCCACACTGGCTAATGAGGAAGTACACAGTACTGCTGTGCAGCCATCTGTGAAGGGTTCATTTCTTCTGTCCAGCTCAAAATAAAATCGTTGGCATTGCCAGGAGTCTGGGTTGCAGGTTTAAATCAAGGCCTGTGCACTGCACTGCTGTTAAGCACAGTGTAACCCCTGGTGATGGTACACTACATGGTAGTGTACCATCGTACCTTCCATAAAGCGTGGGAATGGCTGTTCAGGGATGAGGCTGATTTGAATGGCCTCTTTAACCTAGTGTGTACACTAGGTGTCAGCTCATCCTGAAAGGTTTGGGACAGCAGAGGTGGGGTTAGGGTGGATATAACCAAGGAGAGGCTGCATGTGGACTGTTGAGGAGAGGAAGAGTTTGTCCTGCCTGCTGCCTCTGTGCTCACAGGGTGCAGTCAGGGCTGGGCTCCCAGTGGGCACAAGTGGCAGGAGAAGGTGCAGGAGTAGGTGGGAGGCAGAGGAAAACTAGGGGCACAGCTCCAGGCACACTGAGAGGAGCTGGAAAATCTCCTCCTGTTTGCCACAGAGACAAGTTTAGGCGGTCTGAGTTTCTTGCTATAGCTGGTAGAAAACTGAGGAATCCCTTAGGAGGAAGATTGTTATAAAATGATGGAGGGCTTCACACAAAGGCTGGCAAGCTGTAACCAGAAGGCACACATTAATGAGAGAGAAGTTGGATTCTCATCTATTCCACCTGTGAATCCCAACTGAAGTCATTGTGGGAAGGCCTAAATGGCAGGAATACCTGAAAAACACTTGCAGTTTAATTATTGTCAAAAAGCACTAAGAAGAGTTTGAGTGGCCGAGGAGTTACACAGCCTGAATATATATCACCACAGCAAAATCCCATTAGATGCAGAGGAAGTTACAAGACAGTGATAGCCGGACTACAGAATAAAGTCCTATTCAAAGACTGATGTAATGCGTTTTTCCACTGCAGGGCAGGAGTGAAACTTGGAGTTATTCTGTAAAGAGAGAAAGAAACTTTGGCCCTCAGGGCTGCAGTAGGGAAGATAGTTTAAAAAAGAGATCATTAAAGAAAAATCCCTCCTGGAGACTTTGATGTCTATTGATGCAAGGTACTATTTGTTCTCCTACTGAAGACAGATCTGAAAGACTCTGCAATTACTAATAAATCACTTGGAATATTGAGCAATTACCAACAATGCAATCATAAAACAGTGCAATAACTAAATAATTATACGCTTGTTAGGAGAATATGTTATTTGGCTTCTTGGAAAGAAAGGGGAAGGAGGTGAGAATACAAAAGACAGGATATTGGATAGCACACAAATAGCAACAAAATACACTTTGCAGCCAGAATGCTGAGTAGTTGTAAATACGCAGGGCTGAATCCTAACCCTAGAGAAAATAAGAGCAAGTTTAACTATTGACAGGATTTTATTTTTTAAATAGGAAGGTTAGTCTGTCATCCAAAATACTGAGTATGATGGCTGGAAAAGCTTTTTTCTCCCTACTGGCTGTGTTCTATCCAAACCCAGTGCTGAGAGTACCAACTGTCTCAGTAGTATTTGGTTTATTACTCGTCCTACTGTTAATAGGCTGCTACCTCCACTGCGGCCCCAGGAGCTCCGAGGAGAGCAGCGCACTGCAGGCACAAAGGCGTGTACGTGCTGCTTACCAAGGCCCAGCTGGAGCCACAGGAAGCAGATTCTCACTCTCCAGAGGCAGCTCAAAACCCTGCTGATGCATGGAGGCCACTCCTTCCATACCTGGTAATGGAGGGATTGGGAGTGCTTGGGTTGTAGATGTGCTGCACTGGGGTAAAAATCCCAGAGAGGTGGGGAGAAAAATGGCGAATGGGAAGCTCAGGTTTCATCAGCAGAAACTAATTATGATGGGAGAGAGAGAGATCTTTGCTGCTATTTAGATTTTCCCCTCAATCTGTGATTATTCCAGAAACAGCTGGAGAAAACATCTGCATAAATGAATTGCTTCTTGGAAGGAAAGGTGTGTATCAGTTACCATAAGGCAGGCTGATACGCTGTTGGCTTGGCTCACTGGTGTTCAGCTGTTGCCTTAGGTGTGAAAGTTGGAATACAACGGAAAAGAATGAAGATTTTGAAATGCTTTTGGGAAATACTGCGAAGTGCTGTAGAAGCAGAAAGCACACAATGTACTGTATACCTTAAAGAACAATATCTGTTGTTGAAGAGATCAAGAAATCATAGCTGAAGGATTTTGGATGTGTTCAAGGATTAGGGACCATCTGGAAAAAGGATCATGTGAGGGACTGTTTGTGGTAAAACATAAAAGGAAAGGCGGGCCGCTGTGCATGCCTGACCCAGATAGTTCTGTAGGCACAGTCTACGTAAGTAGAGAACAATTTATGGAGCAGGCTGGAGACTGATACTCCTGTAAAGCGCAATGTCATTCTTGGAATATCAAGCAATCCTTTTCAAAAGTGATGGCAAACTACAAGAGGAGGGCAAAGAGAAGTCGGCTGTAAGTAGTAGGAGAGCCCAGACTCCAGTAGCCAAGGGCTATGCTCCCTTCCTCCTCCTGAACAAAGGAAAGGAGGGAGGGCTCTGCTCTAATCCTCCTTCTGGCATGCATTTTAAATAAATCCTTTGTGGTCAGGAAAGGGGAACAGACACTTATACACCCTCCTCCTTCCGCAGCTGAAGGTAATGCAGCTGGCAACAGGCACAGCATCTCTTTCCACCGAGTCCTCTCTCCTCCCTGCCAAGTTGCTAGAGAGAGTGATTTGTGGTCTCAGAGACCAAAATTTCCTCTCTCTTTGAGATCCCCCAAGGCTGATCTGGCCTGGGAGACCGCAGGTTTTCCATGTTTAGAGCAAATCTTTCAGCTTTGGGGAATGAATGGGTAAAAACTTCTATCTGTAGCTCATAGGACTGGACAGTACAAAATAGCCTGAAAGGAAGAAAGGGAAAAGGCAAGAGAAAGTAAAGAGAAAACTAGGAATTTATGAGAATCTTTTTAAAAGCCTACACCTTTAGCTGTGATGTAAATGGTCTTCTCATGGACTTTGTGCTGAAATAGACATTTAAAAATCACATATATTAATTAAAATTATAGATACTGGCCAGATTATGACACATATAGATGTTGCCATTAGCAGTCACAAACAATGGCTGAAAAAAAATAGAAAGCAAAACAAAAACCAACTAATGAAACCCAAAGGAAAAGAAATGAGTGTTAAAAGCTAGAAGTAAACAGAATCTAGAAATTACATGCTATTAAACGGAAGCCAGTGGTGGCCCTTGAAAGCTCACTTTTTTCTCTTGGATAATCAAAGGCCATATTGTGCCTGTAGGCAGAGCTTTGAGTAAGGAGAGATGAATAAATTTCATTGCTACAGGAGTAGCCTTAGGGTGGGAAGAACAGAGAGCCCAGAGTGTAACATCCCCTTGCTCAGATCAGTAAGCAAATGCAGCTCTGCTGTGCAGCAGTTCCAAGCCGCCCTGGGAAGTGAGCAGCACTCTCCTAAGGAATGGTGACAGTGTCCATGCCAGGAGAGAAAATCATCACTATAAAGCTGTCACGGGACATGAGAGCATCCCATGGACACGGGCTCTAAAACACATATTAAACACAAGATGTTCTGTATCAGAACTAATTTGACAGACCCCAGGATATTAACCTAAATCTCCTTGATCAGTGCCGTAGTAAAGGCCTGAACCTTCGTTTTCTTCTCTAGCTCAAGAGGAGAATTCCTCATGTGCAACTGTTAAAGATTTTTGTCCACAAATCCCTGTGAGGAAAAAGTTAAGCCTAAGTGATTTTCAGGGCAGCCTACGTCCTCCTGCATAACCTCAACTCACCCCGTTTGTACACTGAGCTACCTGGAGATGAGCAAGATCTTCATGGAGAGGTGGCTCAGACCAAATCCCAGGTGACAGTGCACAGCTGATATTATCATAGTGTTAATAAACCTCTACTTTGTAGTTTAGGTGACTGCAGAGAATTAGGAAGAGTCCAGAGCTGGGCATGTTCTCTACCATCTCATTGCCAGATAACACTCCCTGTCACAAAACATGTCGTCCACAAAGTGCTGTGTCTTTCCATGCTGTTGCAGAGCAGAAGAAGACTTTGTTCCTTCTTGGATGTCCTGGAGAAACATCTCGTTGATCGTCGGCAAGACACATCACAGAGCAAGAATGAAACTCCGATGAAGTGATAAATGGGATCTTAGTGTTGGTTGGTCATGAGCCACAAAATCACTCTTCATGCCAAATGAGGTGGAGATTGGAGTGAAGCAGAATTCAGTTGTCAAAGTGAAAACAGTGAGTAAGATTCTTTTGAGATATGTGAACACAAATATAAAAGAAACCTAGGATTATATCCACCTGTGTTTTTAAGTTAGCTTCAAAAGGCTTTTCTTTCTCTTTCTATATGTCCTGAAGATTGTATCACTAAGGTGTTTACATAACTTTGTGGCTGAGGACCATTTTGAAGAAATCTTTAAACATGTAACTTTTATACATAAATCTCCCCTAGGGCTTTATTAAGATTTTCCTTCCCCTCTGGATTTCTCTGAACACACCTTTGGTTTTTTTGAGGGACTGATTTCTGCACCTGCCAAACTTTTAAGAATGTTAATATCCTTTGGACCTATTTAGGCAGAGCCATCTCCTGCCCACACTGTAAACAGAGCTTGTTATCAACAGCTCTTATGCTTAATTAACTGTAAACAAATCATTACCCGATGAGCAAAACATTCCCTTCCACACTGTGGGGTGGGGTTTGGCCCTCAGCGTTCAGCTCTTCTGCACTCAGCCTTTTCTCCTGCAGGCGTGCACCCAGGCACTGCCCTGCCAGGTATCCCTGGTGCCCGCGGGAGCTGAGGGTTGCCCAGGCTCTTCCAGCAGGGCTTGGTTGCTGACTGCCCACCCAGGACAGCGCTGGGCCGGCTCTCCTGGCCTCTCCTGGAGCGCCAGCAGGGACCAGGGAGCCCTTCTCGTCTGAAGCCCGCTATACTAAGTGAAAGTGGATTTCTCCCATCTGGTTCCAGACTTTTATTTTGATATTACAGGGGGTATAGTACTGGATATTCAAGCATGCTCTTCTTTCAGATCCTTATAGAGCACAGATATTAAAAAATGTTTTTCTTGAGCTAAATCAATATATGAGCAGAAAGAAAATCCAAGGTGAACTAGGGGTGGCATCATGAATGGAAACTGAGAATCGTCTTGCTTTGCAAGTCTCACAATTTCTTTATTTATTATTTCAACTTTAAATTAGGTTCAAATTAAACTTTAGAAAGAACCTGATTTTATATAGATTGTAAACAGATTTTTTATATTGTATTTTAAAAAATTCTACCGCAGTTTCCAAGAATATTTGTTAGTTTGCTTTCCCTTTATTCACCAACATTGTACCACTGAGACTTGGCAGTGAAAGTGGTTTTATTGATTTTCATTATCCAAGCTGGGAGAAATGCAAAATATAAACAGCAGAAATTATGACCCTTTTTGCCTTTAGTAATTGAAGGGTTTACTGGGAACAACATTCAGTAAGGAGCAAACAAACACATTTTACTGTGTTACCAGAAAAAAAGTTTGAAAAATCACAAACCAGATCTCCAGGGATTATGAGATTGATTTAAATGATAAAGTTTTTTTTATTTTCTTTTCATCTGGTTCAACTTCATCTCCAAATCCATTCCAGTCTCTGAAACCACGGAACAAAACATACCTGCAATAATAACATCTTAAGGCTCTTTTAGGACTTTTTCAAGTTTCTGAACATTTCAGATTGAATGTTTTCCTCTCACATGGTTTATTAATGGCAGAAAAGAGGCTGAGCCAATAGTGCTCTAGGAGCATCTTCTTTGGCAACCCTGGATACTGATGTCAAATAGTTAAATGCCTAATGGGTGATGGTGTAGGAAGGAGACGCCGCTCAGAGCCAAGAACAAAAGGTCAACACTCGTGTAGTCTTGTTAGCAGCAAAACTAGGAAAAATTCCTTTGCGTTTTTAAGCAGGTTGCTTAACCAGTCCATGTCTGCTGGCACAGTGATTGCAAATCTTTACTGACAATTGCTGATTGTTTGAGGATCTTTAGACAAAGCCTCACAGATATAAAAGCAAAGTGCTGATTATCCTTATTGCAATTTCCAGTTATAGCACAGAAAGTGTAAGGGCCATTCAACGTAGAAAAATGTGATTTCGGAAGTTTTAAATTCTATTCCTCTGGCTGGCACTGTGCTAATGCAGTGCCACTGAGGGCAGGAACGGTCAGTAGGGAGGGCAGGGGTGTCAGTGGGGCTGCACTTCCAGCACAGCATCTGCCCAGCAGGAACTGCCAGCAGTACCAACGTGGGCCGGGTCAGGCACGGAGCTGTGCCCACACTGCTGTCCTGCAAACATCCCAGGTCAGAGGGGAGCCCCGTGCTTTCACGTGGAGGGCTGACCCAGCGTAGGGGATGACGATGGTGTAAAGTGAGCTTATACCTGGTCAGCACCTTGTGTGGTGTCTGTCGAGTTTCCAATTCAGTGCTCAGGAGCTCCGGAGCTGAGTGTACAGATCTGATGGTCCACAGCCTGTGCGGAGAGGAGCCAGAGGGGACATCAGACCAGTCAGCTGTGGGACAAACTCACATGAAAAGTGCAAGAAATCAACTAAGGCAGTCAATGGGCAAAGAACTTACTGTGGTTGATGTAAGTGGAGGTCTTGTCCACTCCCCATCTGCTCCCAGCTGTTGGGCCCTGCCCTTGCCCTCTAGCCTGCTCTGGGATGTGTCAGAACCTTCCCTGAATGGCCTTGGCTTGCCTACAAAGCAGAAAACAATGTTTTCCTTTTTCCTGTGTTAGTTTTCTACCAGACTGATGCACTGAAATGGCTCATGGAGATATCCAAGAAGCATCAGGTGGGAAAGGATGACGGAAAGGAAGGCGAGAGTAGGAACCCTCAGTGACAATGAGCTGTTAAATCTGCTTATCCCCTCTCTTGAAACTGATACCTGAATGTTATGAATATTATCTCATGGATATGTATTTGTGTCTGAAACTCATAACCAGGCTGCCTGCAAAGTACTGTAACCTGATATGAATCCAAAGAAAAAAGGCTGCTGTCTTGCTGTGCCATGTTCTCCCTTGGGCCAGCATAGGCTTTAAACCCCATTAGAGAACTGAGTTCTGATTTATCTTGATTTTCTGGTTTCTGCAGAACTGATTTGGCTGAAAGCTAATCTGGCAAAAAAAATTAATTTCCACAGCATCTCAATGCACAGACCTACAACTGTGCGTGCTGGCACATGAAAGGGAATGGATGGGAACAAACAGCTGGGGCCAGGAGGGAGCAGAAGTCCTCCTCTGGGGGGCAAAGCCATTTATGCTGCTTACAGCATTAGCTGGTTGATGATCTACTTCGAATGAAATATGGTTTAGATTTCTGTCATGGAACCAAGCAGGCAGGTCCTCTTAAACGCACAAAAATATAGTAAAAACAAGACCTCATTAATAGTCAGTTTTAAAAGTTGCTGTACTTTACTCTGAGTAAGTTTAAATTGGACATAAGGATGTGATGTTGATGACTTGATTCTTAGAGGTTTTGTGTGCCCAACAAGAAGTGGATTTGGAGCTTTGGGATTTGGAAGCCTTCAGCTCACAGAGGTCCATGAGGTATTTTTTTTCCAGGAACGTAGTTTTTGATCATGATTCCTGATGATCTCATTCAGGAGCACATGATGTAGAGATCTGATTAATAAAAATTACCCTTTTCTCTCTTTCACCATATTGCAACTCATGCTGTAGTTTCTTAAGAAGTGTTTTCTTTGAATTCCAGTTCAACACTTCTGGTCCTCCCATACTTGGCTTCTTAGCTGTGCCAAAATGACAGCTTTTTTTGTCACACTGTTACCTGCATTGGAGGAACTTACTTTTGGAAAAGTGCTCCCCATCCCTGAGGAAAAAAATATCATTGCCGACTCTCTGATAGAAGAAAGGGTTTCTTTTCAGAAAGTTGTGCAGACTGAAGTCCCAGGGATAGTTACAGGTAAAACCTTGATATGTAGGTGTTAATTGTTACCAGATGGCTTCAAAGACTTTCAGACTGTTTCAGCATAAACAATCGTGTAATTCAACCAGAACACAATAATGTCTTATTAGCAATACCATGCATAACTTTCAAAGAAACACTGGCAGACAGTAAACACACTGGTGATTCCTCTACAACCTTTTCTCACTCCCCCTTGTTATGTGTGATAATTAAATACAATCTCAGTTTCTGTAAGATACGAAACATTACACGGAGTTAAAGACAACCTTTTATTTATTTTCTTTCTGGAACAGCTATAGGTCCTTATAGTCTAATCATAGACACTTTGAAACGTGCTGCTTCAGGTATGGTGTTGGGGCAAAAAGTGTTTTAATTTTTTTCAGACATACCAGTTGGTCTAACACAACACATTTTCTCTGTCAACAAGCTCTACCCAACTCTAGTTACAGTGCATATCACCTGCACTTTCCAGAACTTGAGGAAAAAGAAGATCATACCACGTTTTTTCCTCAGTGTGTCAGACTTGCTTATAAACAGAGAGGGAGAAAGGGAGACAAAAAGAGAGAGAGAGAAGCCTTTACATTCACAGTCAATTATTAACCTAAGTAACCAAAGCCATACAACCACAGGGACCCAGGCTTCCCACCAGCAGGTCAGCAGCTGAACTAGAGGAGTGCCCTGACCTCCTCCTGCCTCCTACTCCCTCTGATTCAGCTCTGAGGCTGCTGTGTGGGACTGCTCCCCCTCATCATTTCTCAGGACCAAAGAAAGATGTGAGGAGCTGCTGCTCCCTACCCCAGGTACCCCTGTTGCTCCTTCCTTAAAAACCCAGTATACAGAACTGGCTAGGAGTTATACCAAGGCTTCTCTTTTTGTCCTCGATTATTTTTCATGTGAATCACTTTTGTAGCCTATCTGACTTGCTGGTCCTTCCAAGCAGCTGGCAGGAATGCCCATTTAGCATGATGAATGCTTTTCAGTGGTGCAGATCCACAAGAAACCATTGAGCTCTGCTCTGCTATTGGGAGTCAGCAATGAGCTGGCTTGGGGCTGAGCTGGCAGGGACACAGTGGTGTGTCTGAAGTGGCCACATGGGCTGACTCCAGGGAACCTTCCAGCTGCCCCCAGCACTGTCCTAGCTGCTCTGGAGGTGTTTCTGGCCTACAAGCTGTGCTACCTTACCCACAGTGTTTTCTGAAGAAACAGAAAATTCCTGTTTCTTTGTATTGCTTCTTTGCTCCTGGAGGGAAAAAGAAAGTAATTTTTCCATGGCTCAAAGCATATGGGACGCACATTTGCTCACTTGCACATGCAAACACACATACACACCCAGGGGAGGCAGTTCTCTATATGGCTTAATAGATTATTTCCCTGTGATTTGCTCTGAAACGCTGTGGGCTGGTGGCAGACACTTCTGGGTTTGAAGAGGCAAGGAGGAATTGTTTACCACCTGCATCAGTGTCACATACCACTCGTGCCTGTTCCTCAGGAACCAGGATGAACTTTCCACTTGCTGGAGTTTATGTGGCTCTGTCCTCATCTCATCCCAAAACTTCTCTATTCGCTTCAACCTCCAGCTTATGCTGTTCTGGCCCACTTCCACTACAACATCTCTGGTACTGTCATTTGGTTACCTCACACAGCACAGGGCTTGGACTGCCTATTTGAATGCTAATGTGAACTGGTGGGGCAATTTCACTGCAGTAATTGTCCCCTTGTGCTGTGTGATGTCATGCTGTGGTTTAGAGGTATTTTTATACTGCCTTTGCTTTGCAGTGATTTTCAGTAATACACATCTCTGTGGGTAGATTGGTCTGTTATGATTATGACGGCGTTGAGTATTTGTACTACGTTGTATGCGGTCTAGTGGTAGGTAAGGTGCAGGGAGCACTACTTGGTTACCAAGTGGTACAGAAAGGTGTGCTTTGCAGAATAGCAGGTGTTTGAGGAGTGCTGCAGACCCTCACATCCCATTATGTGGGTTGAGCGGCTTCGCTGTACCAGGTCTTGAAGGGCATGGGCTGTCTCTGTGTTGGCGTGACGGGTTTCTCCGTGCGTTGCTGTATCCTGTAGAGCAGACGTGGTGCTCGGGAGCGCCTGAAGGTCGCTGTGCGGTGTGGCAAGGTCTGGTGTCAGTCTCTGAAGGTCGGGGTGTGCAGCTGTGTGCAGGTGTTTCACAGCCTCGTGGGGCAAGGGCTGTGCTGTGGCCCCGGTCGTCGCACCACGGAGCAGGTTGGGCGCAGTTTCTCTCTCAGGTGTCCTTTGTGTGCCACAGGGCCTGCTGGATGCGCCAGGGATGCTCTGTGCCTCCCGCGCTCCAGCCGTGCCGGCGGGAGGGCTGCTCGGCCAGGCGGGCACAGGGCTCTCCGTGCCCCGCGGAGCCCGGCGCTCCAGCCTCAGCATTCCCCGCGGTGCTGCGGGCGGCTGCACGCCGGCCGCCCGCTCCGCTCGGCGTGCGGGACACCCATCCTCCGGCCGCGCCGCCGCCCGGCCGCTGACCCGCGGCCCCTTTAAGCCCGGCCCGGCGCTCCGCGCC
>VYZR01056169.1:0-10627 GCA_013400675.1 Oxylabes madagascariensis | reverse complement strand
TCTTCTGGCACTTCCTGTGCTGATTGATGTCTCTTCCTTTAGTGACAGAATTGCTATGTTAAATTTAGCAGTACTTTTCCAAGTGTGGCTTCTCTATGGCATCTCAGTACTTGTATTTGGTTAAGTATTTTTGGTTCTGTGTTTATCTATTACCTGGAGAAATACCCTGAGTAAACAGGGCATGCTTTGAGTGGGAGGTTGGACTAGAGACCTCCTGAGATCCCTTCCAATGGGAATCATCCTTTCATCCTAAATGTGAAAGTATGTAAGACTGACATTTTCTCCTCAGGCCAAAATTTAAAGTTATCTATTAAATTGCTATGGTTGTAAGTGCTGTTTGCTGAATTCTTCTCAAAAAATAAAATGTAAAAAATGTCACGCAACTGGTGAATTTTTTAAGTGCCTGGAAGCATAGTTTGCTGTATGACTAAATCATTAGTAGATTCTTCAGCAAGTACAGACTTCTCTGTCTTTAGCCAGTTCATTCANTCCCCATCAGGTGGGTACAACCTCCTCTATTGAAGGTACCTGCTGCATTTTAGGATAGTTTTTTTTTAGGATTGATAAATGCATATGAACTCCATTTCCACGTCACCATTTTGTCCTCTTTCCCTTTTTCTAGAGGCTGATAGTATGTCTGGAAGAGTCTCTTTATATACACAACATACGAGACATGAAGGTATTACATACAATCAGGGAGACACCTCCCAATCCTGCAGGTAAATGTGATGGTAGAATCAGCAGAACTCTGAAAAGTGCTTTCTGTGTCAGTGTATGAGGTTCCCTACAGGGAACTGTGGTGTTGTTAATTCTGCTTTCAAATTCAGTAACAAATAGGAGTGTTGTCTGAAAGCCTACGTGTTTGATCCAGCTGAGAACAAGTAGCAGACTCTGCCCTAAACTGCATCTTCCCAATATTTTGGTCTCCTGGAGTGAATGTGTTGAAATGTTAGAAAAAAACAGGAGAGATAAAAACTGGATTTTGACAGCACTTGGTATTAGTTAAAGACTTTGTCAGGTTAATGCTTTAGGAATCGTGGCAGACATGGGAGGTTCTACTGTTTAATCATTTGTTGTAACTCTATTGGTATTTTTCCTTTTCTGTTTTATATTAAACAAACTTATGCTAAATAGTTGAATATATTGCAGGTTGACTCTGAGATTACTCATCTTTGTTTCTATTTCTGTTGATAATGAGTTATTTTTGTGACACTCAAGTACAGAATCAGAAAGTTTTACTGCATAAGTCTTTGAATTTGCCTGTTTCTAATCCTGTTTCTACATCCCTTGTAGGGTTGTGTGCTTTATCAATAAATAATGATAATTGCTACCTGGCCTATCCAGGAAGTGCAACTATTGGAGAAGTACAAGTCTTTGACACCATCAATCTGGTAAGAATCTTTGAATGCTGTTTCTACCTCTAAAGATGCAGGTTTTGCAAATTACTTAACTTGCTCAAAGAGAAATTACTGGACACTTAGGTTTCTGTGCAACAGTTTGCAGCATCTCTTGCTTCACAGAATGTCAGCAAAGAAAATACAAGTGCTAATACTAGATTCGATTGAGTAGAATTGGGTAAATGGGTGGAACCAAGTAATTTCTATTGGAATTGTCTTCCTGCTGCTTGTACTCTCTATGTATATGCTTCAGTGATAATTTTATGTCCTTAGTTACTGAAAAAAATACTGAAGCTCTTGTCCAGAAAGTGAGACCCATATTTGCCTTGAATGTGCTTAATTATGCAGTCACGTGCAGCTTTTAACCTGTACTGTTCTAAGGTTCTATTTTATTGATTCACTGCAGAGAGCTGCCAATATGATCCCAGCTCATGATAGTCCCTTGGCTGCTTTGGCATTTGATGCAAGTGGTACTAAACTTGCCACAGCCTCAGAAAAGGTAAGTGAGCTTTTGATTGCCTTGCCAGCAGTGATAAAAATCAAATTTGTCATTAAGTATTTTAAGTGTGCACGGTTCCATGTGCAAGTGCCAGAAAAGAAGGCTTACAGTTAAAATGGGAAGTCTAAGTTAAGATCTGTTAATGATATTTGACACAATTTCCATGCTGTGAAATGTTGGATAATAAGGTTATTTAAATAAAACATTTTAATCTGGCTGCAATTAGGGCAGTCCTCTGAGCGTTTCTCCCTTTAGTGCAGGATACTTATTAGAAATTAGTTGTCTTGTTTTGATGCTGTCTTCCTAATGAAAACAAGACAGTTAAAATCCAAACAGAGAGAAGTGCCTCGCTAGTCTTTGGCATGTGATGACAAATTGTTCATGTAATGTGTGTAAATTAGAGAGTCTGAAGCCTCTGCTCTTTGAGTAATGAGTTTAGACTATAAAGGTATAACTGATTGCATCTGATAAAGACACAAAGACATCCAAGTGACTGCACTCGTGGTACTTGTCTAGTGTGCTCGTTTTCATGATCAAATATGATAAGAAGGGCTGGATTTGAAGCACAGCTTGTTCTCTGCATTAGTAGCTCTCACCTCTTGTTTCTGTGCTCTTCAAACACATCCTACAAACAAGCTCCATAAATACTTCATGTAGTATCTGGGCTGCATCACAGCAATGAGTTACCAGCAGAGTGGTTTGCTGCTTCTACTTGTGCTCTGCTCACTAGAGCTAGTACACAATGAATGAACTTGAAATGAAAAGTGATCTATTTTTTTTTCCCTTTGCAGGGGACAGTAATAAGAGTGTTTTCCATTCCAGAGGGACAGAAACTCTTTGAATTCCGAAGGGGAGTGAAGAGGTAAGGTTCAGCTGGGTTAATTACCTGACACTCATTCCTTATGGTTGATTTCCAGTATGTTCAGCAATTGAGCTGGCATCCTGATTTTTTTTGCCTGTTTTCATCTTCATTCATCCCTGCATGTATGCTTATAACAATTTCAGCTTGAATGTTTTCCAATTTCATTCCTTTGGACTTGACTATTCTACAAATCAATCCTGTCAGAATTGTACTCCCTCTTGCCTTTTAAAAATTTATTGGTGAGGGAACTTGTTTAAAGTGGGTCACCTTTTGTAGGATATATTGTATTCTTATGGCAATTGAAGGCAGTACATCCAATATTCTTACTCTCTTCTAATTCCTTCTAATGCTGAGGCCATTGATAGCCATTGTGAAATGGTGTTGTGGTTTTGGCAGCAGTAACTCTGTACTTTATGCAGGGTAAGACTGAGTTCAGATTGTTATTAATTGATCCCATATCTGGTAAATATCTGAGCTGAACATCATTAATCTTATGCTTGAATAGCTTCAAGAAATTATCAGAGAATTCAGAATGCTTATTATTGAAAGTTTTTTTTCCTTACTTGCAAAGTAGTGGTGACTTTAGAAATCTTCTTAACTAAGCCAAATAGTTTGACTTCCTTGTTTTTCTTCTCTTTTTTCTTTTTTTCCCAGGTGTGTGAGCATCTGTTCATTGGCTTTCAGCATGGATGGCATGTTTCTGTCTGCATCCAGTAACACGGAGACAGTGCATATCTTCAAACTTGAGACTGTGAAAGAAAAGTAGGTTTCAAAGGTGCCTTAGATTTTTCAAGGAAAAGGCTTAAAAGTTGACTGTACTCAACAGAATGAGTTCTCAAAAGTGTGGACAGACTTCTTTTGAACTTCTACTGTAAAGTACAGGGCATAAGAAGTCACTTATGAATCAGCAACTGCAGCTGAGCTGTGTACTGTTCTCCCACTGAGTAGAAAAGGTGTTTTTCTGCCAAGGAGAACTTGGCCATCCTTCACAGAGGAATGTGGAGCAGTTTTAACATTTTCAGTTGCATTTGTTTCACCTCCTCTGACACCCATATGGGAAGAGCTATATCAGCAATGCCTTCCAGCTGCATAGAGGGGGCTTTAAAAGGCACCAAGTTGTAAAATGTTCCTGTTTATGATTTGAGAGGACAGCCTTAATTCCATTTCAGTGGAAGTTATTGGAAACAATGATTTGCTTAGTGATAAACAGATTTATAAAATCCTGAAGCGTGGCACTTTCCAGTAGATTCTGCTCTTGTGTAATGAGTGTTATAAAATGCAGTCTTACATACAGAAGTATCAGTTTACAATCAAACATGCTTAAATAACAGGCTGAGGGTATTGGAGGACACATTTTCTCCTGTAGCAGAGATGAAGTGTGTTAGAATTCTCAAGGGTGTTAGTTATTTTTGAAGAGAAACTGTTTAATACCTTTTAAAATAAAATGTTTTCAAGTGTTTGCACACTTTTCTCTCTAAGGTGAAGGCAAAGTGGGTCACTTTTCTCTTCTGACTTGTAGACCTCAGGAAGAGCCTACAACCTGGACGGGTTACTTTGGAAAAGTGCTGATGGCCTCAACGAGCTATCTGCCCTCTCAAGTAACAGAGATGTTCAACCAGGGTAGAGCCTTTGCTACAGTCCGTCTGCCCTTCTGTGGGCACAAAAACATCTGTGCACTTGCCACGTGAGTACAGAGATGGAGCCTGCACTCCCTGCTGGGTTGTTGGGGCTCTGGAGAGGCTGCCACTGTAAAACACAGCTTCACCTGCAGCCGAGCAATGTGCTCATTCCAGTTTAAGAGCAGCACCTCACAGCCCTGTGAGAGGAGGAGGAAAGGGCATCATATTTGGGTAGGAATAGCCCATTTCATTCTGGGGTGCAAAGATGTCTTCTAAAGATGTCTTTTAATTTTGAAACAAGAATATTAAGATCAGAGCAGTGGGCTTTTATGGCATTTGCTTCCATTAGTGCTATGGGGAGTGATGGTGGATGTTGTTAGTGAATTGCAAAATTAGGCAATCCAGCCTAACCATTAAAGAAGTCTTTGAAAGCAAGTTCATATAATTCTTGTCTCTAAAACAGCGTAGCATTCATTAAAGTTAATTTTGAGGACTAAATCTAATCTTTTATGCTGTCTTCCTCAAAGGCTGGTCCCATTTGGCACAGCTACCAAAGTAATAAGCTGAGCAGTAGTAAACTTACTTTGTGGGGGTTTTATAGTTTTTATGCTAAATTGACTTCATGTCTGTACTCTCACTCCTCTGATCTCAAAGCACCCTTTAAGCAATAATTAAGCTTTGTAACATTTCTCAAATAAGTAAATCCTTCCCGTTAGAATATTTGTCTCTGGAGTTGCACAAAGCTTGATAACAGGATGGTAACTCTGAATCTGTTCTGTGGAGTTATATGTAATTGCTTGATTCCTGTGGCATCCTGTTAGCCCCAAAATGTGGTTATGCTGTAAATTTTTTACACACAGTTCTTTCCTGGGTGCTCTGACTGTTAACAGCATTCCCTGTCCAGGAGCAAAAGTGTGGAAAATAATGCCTTAAAGTAATGCCTAGAATCATTTAGGTTGGAAAAAACCCTCTGAGATTGAGTCTAACCATTAAATCATGGGAAGGGAGGAGAGCATGCTTTCTTGTGTTACTGAATAATCTTCTGTTTAATAATCTGTCATTTAATAACTTCTGCTCTAAACCTTTTTAGAATCCAGAAGATCCCTCGTTTGCTGGTGGGAGCTGCTGATGGGTATCTCTACATGTACAACTTAGACCCCCAGGAAGGAGGCGAGTGCACACTAATGAAGCAGCACAAGTAAGTCCACGTTAGTGGAGAACTGTTGTATTTTATTTCCTCTCAAAATCCAGTTTTCTTCTCAAACTTAGTTCTGCTCTGGAAAAGTCTTAACTTAGAACAGCTCATTTCTTCAAACTAATCTTTTTCCAGACCTCTGACATGAATGAGTAACTTCAGAATCCCTCTGAGCCTTCCTTCCAGGTATCCACTACACCAAGCACCACTTTCGCAGCAGAAACTTAACCCTGTCCCAGTGCAGGGAGGGATCAATCGCTGTTCTCTCTGTGCTCCTGTTTCCTCTTGGCACTTTGAGTTGAGTTACTTAAACAAGAATTTGAAACGTGTGACACCGTCCTCTTCATCAATAAATGAAGGGGTTACAAACATGAGAAAGATCTTACTCTGACTTCACAGAGGGGAAACTGGCCTATGAAATTATCCCTGTTCTCTCTCTGCTGGCGTCCTTATTAAACTTCCTTGCATATAGGCCAGGCAGCTGATGTTCTGTAATAGTACTGTAGAACAGTTACAGAAATAGGACAATGCACTGTTTTTCAATGAGGGTTGGCAGGAAAAGCTAGGGTAATACAGTAAAATTACTTGATCAATCATAGAATTAAGGATAATAACTCGTGGTGATAATTCAGGATTGCAGCTTTGGTCAATCTACAATTATGGTCAAAAATCATACATTTATCTGAACATTTGAAGGCATGACCTCTGGTTAGAGATAAAGTGAAACCTCATAGAGGGATGGTTTTACCAAGTTGTTAATCTTTGAAATGCTCTAATGCTTTCTAGTGTCTGTCTGTGAAGCAACCGCTTCTGTTGTGACAGAGCTCAAGATAACCTACAATATTGCTGATTGGAATGGGGTTTTTTAATCATGCAGTCTTGTTTTGAGTCATCTTTTCCTACTGTGAGCTACTAGGATTTAGGTCTGATGCTCTGTCAGAAGCAAACGTGATGTTGATGAGTCTTCAGAGAAATACCAAGTCTTGTCAGGTGCTTTCTAGCCAGGCTTCTGGAATAGAGGGACCAAGTTGCTTCTGTTGCATTTGTATATATGTTATTCTTGCACATCAGAGGAAATATTTTCCTGTAGCTGTCTTGTGCCCAGGCAGATCACCTCTCCAGCTAACCCCTCTCTTCCTGGCAGGCTCGATGGCAGCATGGAGCCCGCCAACGAAATCCTGGAGTCCGCATCCCACGACCGGCCCTTGGTAGCGCAGACGTACAGTGCCGCTGTGACTAAAGGTACATACGTGCCTTCCTCACCCAGCAGGCATGGTAAGGAGAAGGCTGGGGATGGGGCAGGGAGCACCTCTGCCTGTTGCTTCCTTCTAGATGGCTGCGTGAGCTGGTCCAGGTCCGCACCGAGCTTTGCGTAACCGCGCGTGCGAGGTGGAGCCTCGGTGAGCAGTAGGAAAAGAGCACTCGTGGTGTGCAGTAGCTTTCTGTAGATGGATCGCTTACCTTCGCTGCTTTCTGGCTAGAATTTGGTCTTGAGTTGTGGTTGATGGCTGTAGTGGTAGTTTCAGTACTTGCCACGTGGCAGTTCTGCACCCAGACTTGTGCAAAGCATCTGAATTATAGCCCTGCTCCCTTTTTTTAAATTTTTTTTTTTATGAAAAGCTGATAAACGCTGCTATTGTTCCTTTATGGGAACAGTGACCTTTTAGCCTGATTCACTGCTCTGTTAAATCAAGAGGATGAGAACTTGGTTAATGCTGCAGCTCTCCAAGTCAGTGGAGCTTTTGCCACGTCTGGCACTCAGGTTAGTGCTTTGCTGCAAAGGGAGGACAGTCAGCACATACCAACATCTGTACTGCACTGCATCAGTGGAGACTGAAAACAGCAGCCTGCCCAAAGCTCCAGTATGCATTGCACACACACAGGAGTTTAATTTTGATCATGAAGTACTCTTGGCTTGGAGAAACACAGTCATGAAACAGAGTCATGATAAAAACAAACATAGGGTGGCAGTGAAACTATTTCAAGTAATGCCTGCTACTTCAGCTCTGCTCATTCACTCTGGATCCAAGCCTTAGTTTGTTGCTGCTGATTCCCCAATCCTTGTTCCTTTCTCTCCAGCCTATACGGATGACGTGGGTGCTGTGGGTGGAACTTGCCTGGAAGATGAAACCAACTCACTTCGATTGGATGAAGACAGTGAGCATCCCCCCATGATCCTTCGGACAGACTAAACTTGGACCTGTGAACTCACTCCTGAAGCAGAGAACACTGGCTTGACGTTTCTTGAGGAATCTCGTGTTATGCTGCTATGAACTTTGACATGAGTTGGGAGAGAGGATGACAGACTCTTTACAGTTTTAAGTCGTAGCTGTAGTTCTAATTCTATACAATTGGAAAAATATATGGTTTTCAATTCAGTGGCTTTTAATCTTGCTTATCTATTTTAGCTGTGTTTATTTTTTTTGTTGCCAAAACCTGCTGTTTGTGCAGCCCTCAGAGCCTACTTAGCTTTGCATGCATTCATGTGCCAAGCAAGCATAGGAGGGGGAGAGAGAGAGAGAAGCCACTTTATAACAAACTCAAGTTTGTATTTTTTTTATATATGTATATAATATTTAGCCTATATAAGGAAGGAGCAGACAAGTGGTTCTGGAAGCTGAGACTAGTTCTGCACTGACAAAGGTCCAAATGGTTTCCTGTGCATGGGCTTGCAGGCATACCTAGTGACTGACATGCAACCTTTCAAATGCAATGGCCTGGTTTTTTTTTGGGTTCTCCCTTCCCTTTCCTGGACCATTTTGTTAATTAAAATTCCTTCTGAATGTTGTGTATTTGTGGGACTGTTCTGTTTGTTGGGATGGAAAACTGGAAGTGTTTCCCTGCGTAAGGATATAGAATATAGAAAGTGCCTTTACAGGGAAGGAAAGGAATTGCTGCAGGAAGAAGAGCTAGAATGAGGGAAGGATTGTTAGAAAATCTTGCCTGTACACCTTTGGTACTTGGGTGTCTGTAGCCTGTGGTGGCTGATAAGCTTGTGGGTTTTTGAGAGAAGACTTGGAATGCACTTTCTTTCTTTCCTGTAGATTATCCTGTTTTCTTGGCTGAGTAGCAATAACCTTTTTTTATACCTTTTTAAATTATCCAAAGCAAGGATTCTGTCAGGCTGGAGGAAGTCCCTGTAGAGTTTGGCAGCCCCACTCAATAAACAGCCTTAAGGTTTCCTGCTATAAGGCTCTCAATTCCTGCTTCTTCTCAGTCTGGGGCTGAGTGTACTGCTCTAATTGTGAAAGTTCTTGATTTTTTTTTTCAGATACGGATGTAAATATAAATGATTTCGAAAACTTAATTTACTTCTGGGTTCTCTACTGCTTCATAACAATGGTTTTCTTTCTTTCTGGTTATTTTTTTTTTCCATTCCCCCTCTCATCAGAGTACCTCTTACGATACACTCAAGGACTGGTAGTTTCTTTGGCAGTTTTGGAGTAAATCCTTAACTGCCCTGACACTGTCTAGGGCTTTCCAAGGCTGAGCAGTGCTGCAGACTATTTTTAGGGTTGTAATGTGCCTTCTCTTAAGTCTTGGATAACAGTTATTGAGCAAGTAATTAGTGAAGTACTTGGTGAGTGTTACTTCCCTTTGCCAAAACGAGCCTGCTTTGCCTTCTGTATAGCAATGTGGGCTGTTTCCTTTCCCTCTACTGACTGCAGAGAAGTAAATATAAAAAGAGGCGAGGAAATTGCAGATCTTGAGAGGAGGACAGAGGCTGAGTGCTCCAGCTATGTGTGAACTCCCTACCACAACTAGGCAGTGATGTTCTTTTAGGATTCAGTACCATGAACAAGTCTTCCCTGGAGCAGTAGCAGGCAGTGAGCTCTGTCCCCAAAGTTCTGTGTGGGCAGATGGGCTTCCCCTGCCTCTACAAGCACAAAGAAGGTGGCAGCCCCTGCCAGGAGAGCCCTGTCAGGGAGGCTGCTGTGAGTCCGTGTCAGTGGAAGGTGTTTGTACACAAGTGTGTGTGGGAGAGCAGGGATCAGGCTTGTTTATTCACTGCAAACCCTTGACTGTCCTGAGTAGTTGGTTGGAGTGGCTTGTGGTGTCCTCTCCAGAGCCCAGCATGTCCACAGCAAACCCCTGAGTCATGCTGAAGTCTCACTTAGTCTCTTGACTTTAAGGTCAGGCTGACAACTCAATTCCATGGTCTGCAGTTATTTATTTATATTCTGCTTTACTGCCCTCAGCTTTGCTGTGACGTTCCAAGCTGCAGAGTGAAATACAAGTCTTGAAGTAAATATAAGCTCAGTGAGCTTTGCTGGCAAACTGAACCACCCAGGAGATGTCTGCTCATTCCAGACTAAAGCTGGTTAACATTCCTGATAACATCCTTGGAGGTTTGGCCTAGACTCCACAAGCACAGATGGCAGTAAACATGCACCAGCAACACAGGTCTGCTAAGCACACAAGTTTTACAACTCTTGAGTGTAACAAAGGCCGTGTTACACCCCTAAATGTAATTACTAACTTTACTGTTAAAAATGGAGATAGTTTATTGTATTCATTCTATTCCCTTCTTAATTTTCATACCTTATTTTCCACAGGTGAGTAGGAGATCCCATATTCGCTGTATTTGTGTCTTCCATGTGCTGTAGTGTGTTCCTGCTCCTGAGCCACACACTGTGGAATTGCTGTGCCCTACTTGGTTCACTCTTAAATAGAAGCTGAAAGCCACTTAAAAGTATCTTCTTGCTGTTGTAACTGAGAAAATCTTTTTATAGAGCAAAAATACGAATGTTCTGAGGTTAGTGACCATCTAGTAGGGTGGAGCAGGTCGTTTCTGGTCCCCACTGGCTGTGTATTTAAGAGTGGTGACAGTAGTTTGTCTTAAGTTCATTGCATGAGGATATAAACTTTTTCTCAGACGAAACATGACTGATCTAATTTCCCTGTGATGGCCTTAGGCCCTCAGTAACCACCCTGTTGTGGTGTGCTACCAAAGTTAGAAGCCTTTCAGGTTGGGGGTTTATCCCAGTGACACAAAGATGTGTTTCTATTTTTTTTTTCCTTTACGCATAATCAGAAATGCTTTTTGCAGCTGCA
>VYZR01056162.1:0-11373 GCA_013400675.1 Oxylabes madagascariensis | reverse complement strand
CGCGGCGCGCTGCAGGGTGAGCGGCGCGGGCGGGCGCAGCGGCCCGCGGTGGATCCTGTGGTTGAGGGCGCGGCGGCGCGGCGCGCAGTGGGGCGGGCGGGCGGCGCGCGGTTCCCCTGCGGCGGTGTTGGGACGGGACCGCGGCGCTGCAAACAGCGCTGGCTCCCGGGGAGTCCGGCGCTCCTGGAAGGCTGTCGGGCCTGGGCCCGGTGGGCTTGAGCTGAGTTTCCGGCTGAGCCCCTCACCCGTTTCTCGTTTTAGGTGACGAGCATCACTTTGGGAGCCCGGAGTCCCTGACGCGGCCCCCTATAAAAGCGTACAGATCGCCAGGTAGGCTCCAGCTCCCAGAGCTCCCAGTCCGCGCTGCGGGCACAGGGGCTGGAATGCCCCAAACTTAGGGAAACGCGGTTTATTGGGTTCTAGCTCCTTGGCAGGTGTTACCGTGGCTCTGGCACACAGGTGAGGAAACCTGCTGTGGTTCTTATCCCATACACGAGGGGATGGAGGGAGAAGCAGTCCTCTAAAGGATGGGTGCCTGCAGGGCACGCTGAAACCCTCAGGTGGCTGTTTTTCCTCGTGCATCACTTGGAACAGTATTTTACCGCAGCATTCAAATTTTACTAACATTGCTTGGTTTTGAAAGGCAGGATTTAAGTAAGGTATCCTGAGGTGCAGACATCTGTCCCTCAATGGCTGTGCTCCTTGCAGGGAGCAACGTTGCGTATGAGGAAATGCATAATTGAGGCGTGTCATTTCTTTGAAACACCAAGCTTGCTCCTGTACACTGGGCTGGACAAGCTGCAGTGTTAGCACTGTGTGGCACCTACTTGTTGCTTTAGTTGATGAAACCTGTGTCTTTCTCAAAACTATAGAAACGTACTAACTCAGTGCAACACAGTCATGTGGCTTTAGCCTGTAATTCTGCCAGGAAATGAATAAATTGTACTTCCTTCCCTTTTGCTCTGTTTTGGAGTGTATACGTTATCAGTGTGTGGCAGTGCTCAGGGATGAATTGGACTAGCTTGGGACTGTTCTCCATTCCCATCTATGATTTTGTCACCAAGAATTGTCTGCCTGTATTCTGCTCCAGAAGCAGAATTTTCCAGGAGGCATGGAAAAAAAAAAAATCTTATCTTGAGGAAGGAAGGGCAAGGTTTTGAGTATTTCTTTAGGCAAGTACAGAGGTTTGTCTGTGAAAAAAGCTCTTGTTCCCACATGGTGGCTAACAGGGTATAATAGGCTTAGTGTTTTAAACGTGGCTGTGCTGCTTCAGCGGGTAGAGCTGAGGGTTGGGTTTTTAATTAGATGGCTCTAAAAATGAGGCTCCTCTCCCCTCCACCTTCCCCAGCTCTTAACAGCTGTATTGGATTATAGGCACAACAGGTGTAAAAGTATGATAAGAGACTCTAATTGTTTATATAGAAACAGAGGATTAGTTGTCCCCCCATTTGTAGATGTGCAGTATTGTGCTTTCCTGCAGAGTTGAGGGGTCTGTGAGACAGGGGAATAAGCAAGCTGGGTTGTTAGGGTAGCGTAATTGTCCTGCTTCCCTGAGAACAGAATGGAAGCAAAACCGCACCTTGAGAAACTGGTTCCTGGCTTCTACTGAGAGGTTTTAAATACAGGTTAGGCAACTTGCTTGGGGAGCTGAAAAGCTTTAAGAAGAGCTTGCAGAGTTTTAAGTGCCTAAAAACCCCTGCCTTGAATCAGGCAGGTTCTAGATCAGTGAGCTGAGGATACATGCTAGCAATCTCCATGGAAGTTGTCTTATACTGACCTTTCTTTTCTACAACTTCTTAGAAGTCTTTGAGACACAAAGAGTAGTGATTGATAGCAAGAAGGGGAGAGGAATTAAGAGCAGGGACTGCCTGAGTAGCCCTCTTTAGATTCATAGATCTTTTTGGTCTTCTGGTCACAATTCCTAGAGAGATTTTCCTTGTAAAACCTCGGTACGTAGTGATATGTTATGGATATGTGGTTTGGCATTCTTGAAAATAAAGTAATTTGTTGAGTAGCTTTGTGGGAAGTCAGTCACTTAACAACTTTTTAAGATGGATTTAAAACATAGGGCCGCATTAAGTGCGTGCAGATACTTTACTGTTGCACCTGTGACTTACCGTAGTTAAAAACTTACAGCTTTTTTCCCATTTTTTGTGGTTTGGATGGGTCTGGTGGTTTTGTTTTTCTCCTTAGTATGTTTGACATACACGGGTGTGCTGAAACTGCCAGAACACATTAGAAAAATGCGGTGTTCTTTGTTGAAGTAAAATTACTAAACGCTAGGTGGCAAGCTGTGCATTGCCCTTGGCATATGCTAAAAGAGCTACAGAAACACATTAAACCCCAGCAGAACCTTGGGCTGCTTTAAGAGTAAAAGGGCCCAGAGCGAATGTTAGAAAAAACTTACCAATTGTATTCTTCTCTTTGCTGTTTGCTCTGCTGATGCTTGATAGCTGTGCCACAATCTCTGTTCCCCAACTGTTCCATAGCTTTTTTTATTCTATACCTGAGCTTTTTCTTACCAGCCCCTTGATTCTGGGATTGTACTTTATCCTTTCCTGCATTTAGTTTCCCAGCCCTGAGCTTTGCTCTGTGACCTCTGATACTCCACAGGGCTTTACTCTTTCTGGTTAGTGACATGAACTAAGCTGGGTTTTGCAGTTCAATGTCTCTGTAATTTGGCAAACAGCTGGAAGATGAAGGTTTAGATTCTTCCCAGCTCCCTGAGGGGTGAAATTAGGTTGCTGTTATGGATTAGGAGAGAATGAGACCTAGCTAAAGGATAGCTTGGACTCCATTAAAAGGGAACTTATTTTCTATATTTGTTCCTGTCTCTTCTCCCCTCTGCCCAATGCTGCATAAGACAGCACAATTACTGTTTGTAAGTTGAGTGCCCAAAGCTGTGGGAAAAACTCTCTATACTCTCATGACATTTACACTGAATCCCCTTAGTGTAAGGAAGTTCTTGATTCCTAGTATTAATGTTTTTAAGCCAAGAATTCCTGAAAATTTATTTTTTTTTTAAAGAAATGTGTGGTGGTGTAGACAGCTGTATTCTAGTGAACTCAAATTTATCATAAGCATTTCGAATCTTAGTTGCTTTTTGTTGCATTTTAAAAGAGTAGCTTTTGGGAGTTCACAACTTGGAAAATCACTGATTTAGATCGTGGATGTTTGGAAACGACAACTTCGTCCTTCAGATTTTTCCATTATGTTTCCAATCCTCTTTTTGTTGTTTTTTTTCTTTTTTTTTTCTCCTGACAGGTGGTACTACAGTTTACTTTGAAGAGAATCCAGTAAAGGAAAATGCAAAGGCTTATGACAGTAATGAAACTGAGAAACCAAACACTTATACACCATTAAAAGGTAACAGCTTTTGTTAGTACTTTTTCCATGGGTTAACAGGTGATTGCTTAAATGTATTTAAACGACAATCATTCAGTTCTGTTAGAAAAGGGGGAGTTTTTGAGCTGAAATCTGAATGGATGAAAATGTTGTTTGTTTGGGTTTTTTTTTTAAATAAAGTTTTAGTGTGTACTCCTGCCTGAGCCAAAGTAAAACTGATTATAGTGTGATGATAATCTGCTTGGGTGAAAAACCTTAAAGTTCAAGAAAAAGCAGATTTCAACTTTGATAAATACCTAACTGTGTGGTTTTTGAAAAGCAAAACAAAAAGAAAAGTAATATCATACCTGCTTCAAAAAACTTAGGAGAGTGGGTCTTTAATTGCCCCAGGCAAAGAAAACTAACTGTTCTTTTTCTAAAAGGTGAGTTATCTTTGACTTTGGCAGGGAGAATGACTACACCAAGTGATTTCAAGGTGAGGGAGCACTTTGCTCATTGTTCAGAGATTTTTCTCAATGTGTATTACAGAAAAAATGGGGAAGTACAGTGAGGAAAAAATGGGATCATTTTTAGCCACAGAAGGAAGTTACGTGTCTTTTTAAAAGAAGGCATAAGAAAAATGATTTGTCATGTTGGCAAAAGCAGGGTGAAGGGCCAGATTAAGCCCTTTTTAATAGATAACAGTAGCTTTCTCCAGCTCAGAGAGGCTGTTCATATGCTGCAGGCTTGCATATCCTCCCACCCTAATAAGCTTTGAGGATTTCATAGAAAGAGCTAAAAGCATGTATGGCTGGTCTGTCTTATTCTGACCTCTGATGTGGTAACTGAGTTCTTCCATTTGTGCTTTGATTTCAGAAATAAAGGCTGACTTCCTTGAGAAAAATCAAGAGTGCTACTCAACTTCTGCACCACAGAGTAAGTAAAACAAGAGAACCTAGTCTTTCCCTGTCATTAGATGAACAGGACAGGGTTATTTTCCTTTCCTCTGCTTCTGGTTTTTCTTGTACCCTGGGACACTGTCTGGGAAGATGGACAGGCACTCAGGAGGCAGATTCAAATAGAAGCTGGGGAAGGCAGCACATTCCAGTCAGAGCCTTTTTATGAGGTTATTCAACTTGCTGACCACAGAAAATGCTCCACTTTCTCTTACTTTTCTTTTTGGAGTTCACTTATGGGACAGTAAGTGCAGAGCGTGGAGGAGAGGCATTATGGGGGGTAAGCTGAGGAAAGGAACAAAACCTTCACCTTTTGGTGGCAGTGAATGTTAGTTTGTACACAAACTTTCCCTTTTAGCCTTTCCCCGAGAAGGGGTGGCTTGCTGTGATCTAATTACTTGTTCTATACTCCTGGAAAGGAGCAGCATTTTCCTTTGCTGGCAAAATCCAGTCTGCTCATCTAATGACCAGCTCCCAGTGTTTCAGATTTTTGGGGAGTTTTTGTTTGTGTTTTTGGGTTTTTTTTTGTGGTTTTGCTTGTGTTTTTGTTTGTTGGCTTGGTTTTGGGTTGTGGGGTTTTTTTTCCCCCCGTTGGAAGAGTACTTGAAAGAAGAAGAAAAAAAAGTGTTCTGAATTCTTAGTAAAATCTTGGTGCTTGTTTCTATCCTCAACAGGTATAGGTATAGATACACTAAGTTTTGTAAATCAGATTTCAGTCTGAAGAACCTGCAGTAGTTGGTTGGGTTAGCTTGTTTGGTTTTGTTTGTTTTGAGGGGTTGTTGTTGTTGTTTTTAAACCATGATGCCTTCAGGAAGAGAAGCTCATCTTGTGGTAGCTACACATCTGTGAAATGCCTTTGAAAAATAAATTGATGCAGGGAGATCTCTCTTGTCTGGTACTTTCACTTTTCTGTGCCACTCCAGGTGCTGCAAGAGTGGTTAGTTGTGTGTTGGGTGAAGAACTTTGGAAGATCACTTAAAACTCTGGAATCTTTAAGGTGTCTGCAGAAGTTAGACTTTTTGAATTAAGCAAGAAAAAATTTACCGGGCCTTTGTGCAAACTGTGTTGTAAATAAGGCACAATTGTTAGGCAGAATAAGGTCTGGTTTTAGACTGTTTATTGAATTTATTTTTCCTTTAGTGCATGAGTTACAGCTGTCTCCTAAATATGAAACCTGATCTGTGCAAACAGAGCTGCATTCTGACTGTTTTGCAGAATCGAGGTGATTTTGAGCTGTTAACTCTTGAAAGATTGAGATAAGCTTATCCAGTGACAAGCTCCATGGCTGTGCCCTTTTGGGGTAGGGGGTTGAAATTACAGAATAGGGCAGTTCATTAAGCCAGTTAAGCCCCAGCTTAAACCAGAGCTGCTTTTAGCACCTTCTGTGATTACATTCATACAGAAACAAGGTTATAGAGTTTATTTCAGTGTCTTTAAATAACTACTGCAGGGTACGTTTGTTCAGTTTATTCTCAATAGTGCCATTGACAGTGTCCTGATTTGGTTATACATTATTAAAGAGCCTTCAGCTTTGGACCAGTTGCTGTAGTTCACAAGGAGACATAAGTTCTGTCTTTTTAATTAACTGGCTAAATGCAGAAAACATGCTGACCAAAAATTGCACAGTATATATTCATACCGGTTTCTTGGGAAAGTTTTTAATAACGCTTTATGGATAATGCCTCTTGTACTTTGCTGTCTGAACCCATTTAAATAGACCAAAAGTATATTTTGAAGTTGAAAGCTTGCACTTTGCTTTAAAAGCATAATTCATCCCAAGAAACTGACTGCTGATGAAGCAGGCCTCCAACCCAAGCTACATGGAGAGAGAAAATAAGACTCTGCATTTAACATATTGCTTTGTTTTTTCTATTCATGTCTTGCATTATATTGTTTATCTAATCTGTCCATTAATTAAGTTTCCATTTTTACGCCTCTCGAATTCTTGAGCAAAATCAGGAAACTTAATTGGGACATGGGATCCTTGTGCAGAAAATAACAGATTGTAAAATCTCTTCCATTTTGTCACTAATACTTGAAATTGAGTTTTATTTTAGCATAATTCTTCAAGAGTTGAAAATCTTTGGGGGTGATTTGTGGTGGACTGGGGACTTTTGCTTTCTAGGCAAGATTGTCAGGATGGCTTGGGAGCTGGCATCTGGCAAAGAGCAGAAATGGAGATTTGCTCTGACAGTTGAGTGAGACTTCTCAGGCTGGTAATAGTGGTGAAGGTGTCATTTTCCTTGTTCAAGGTGATTCTGTTGAGCACAAGGGGGTGAATGATGAGGGAGAGAACTGAAAATCCTGAACTTGACACAGCCCCACCTGGGATGAGGTGACAGCCTCACCTTTGCTCCAACTTAGCAGGACTATGTTTGCTTCAGCAGTGTATTTTGTGGAATTTTGTTTGTAAAAGTATAACTAGGAACAGCTTTTCGTTGAAAATAATGCAAGTTGGTGATTTCAACTCCCTTCTGGAAGATTGGTCATAATTGTTGTCTTAGTGTTCTTCTCATGTTCCTTTCTTAATCCCTTAACAGGTGGAAGTAAATCTCGGTATCAGTCCAATACAGAGAAACAGTCACAGCCTTTGGCCAAAAGTAAGACTTCTGCTTTCACTTCTGCTTCATGCTTGTGTAACATTTAACCATTTTCATGCCTTTCCAAATATGTCAGTTCCTAGGAGTTGGTGTTAAACTGAGGGTCCTTGCCAGAACAGATGATTTGCTTCCTAGGACATATCATCAGCATGAAGGAAGGAAGGGTGTTGTAAAATGAGTAACATTTTCACCTGAATTTGAGGTCTTTCATCTGTAATGTTTACAAGGTTAAAAACTGAGGCCGGGCTAGTGGTGGTGTTATTTAACCATTGTTGGGTTGCTGTCCTGAGAAAAGTTAGGATGTAAAAAGGTAACAAGAGGAATGCAGTTCTTCCTGTTTCCAGCAAGATTGGTGTATTTTGTCACTTATTTTACTGGGAACAGAATCAAGCCTTTTGCTTGCAGGACGTGAAATAAGTGTTAATTTAACTGTTCAAATACGAAACCAAATCAAAATATCTGATATTTGATTTGCACAAATTGTTGTGTGTACTTTGTGAAGCTCACTGATCCAAAGGCCACAACATTTTCTGATAGCGTTGACCACCACTGTTTGAGATGCAAAACTTGCTGCAGGAACTATTTTTATCCTTATGGGAATAGGAAAGAGAAATAACTCAGAAACCATTCTGGTGCAGCCAGGTTTTCTATAGGATCTTTTCTGCAGACTATAAATGTCGGAAAAGTGTTGACCTTTTCCAGAACCGTTTTAAGCTCTTTGTTTGGATTTTATTAAATTGAATGGAATATTAATGAACTTGAGGAGCTCCTTTTTCAGAAGAAGGTCTAATTTAGTCTCAGTCAATCTGGGAATATGTAAAAATGTTCTTTTTTTTTAATGCTGTCACTTCACAAAGTGACTTAAGAAGTTCAAAACTCTGTTCTGTTTTGTNTGAGGAGCTCCTTTTTCAGAAGAAGGTCTAATTTAGTCTCAGTCAATCTGGGAATATGTAAAAATGTTCTTTTTTTTTAATGCTGTCACTTCACAAAGTGACTTAAGAAGTTCAAAACTCTGTTCTGTTTTGTGGTTTGTTTGGCTTTTTTTAACTAGATCATCTTTTCCATGTTCTTCAACTACTGCACTGTAGTACTGTAAATACTGTACATTCTCAATATTAGTATTGAGAATGGGATGATTTCACTGTTTCCTCTTATTTTCCTTTCACTTGTTGACTTCTGATGCCTTTTAAAACATTGTTTTCTTGTTTGCTCCCTCTCTCTATAGATGACGGTGAATCGCAGAATGGATTTCACAAGATGGGGACTTTGTTACTGGTTCTGTTAATTAGTGTCCCACTCCTTTATGTCCTGTGGAGTGGAATTCAAGGTGCAACCTCCTCAAAGAGAGATGCTGAAATTCTGCAAGAGTTTCGAGCCCGGATGAAGAAGCTTAAAAATACTTACCAAAGTCAGGACCCCAACCTGTGGAGAAGAGCCCACGCGTCCCTTGAGAAACGTCTTAACTCTTCCCACGTGCATCTGGAGCCGGCTATCCTGCTGCTCACAGCTGGCCGGGAAGCTGAGAAGGCCCTGAGGTGCCTGAGCAATGAGATTGCTGATGCTTTTGCCTCCTCCCAGAACGCCACTGCAATCAGCATCAACGGGGTGGACAAGGCTGTGCTGGACAGTGACGCTGTCAAGCTGGAGATGGACACAGAGCTCAGCTCTGGGTTCAGTGGAGGCAAGAAGGTGGCAGTGGTGCATCGATTTGAGTCACTGCCTGCAGGCTCCACCCTAATCTTTTACAAGTACTGTGACCACGAAAACGCAGCGTTTAAGGATGTGGCCCTTCTGCTGACAGTTCTCCTGGACGAGCAGTCATTGACAAAGAGCCTCACCTTTCAAGAAGTGGAGGAGAAAGTTCGGGATTTCCTCTGGGCAAAGTTCACCGGTTCAGATGTTCCTAGTTCTTATAATGGCATGGACACAGATAAGCTGAGTGGACTGTGGAGTCGGATATCTCATCTTGTGTTGCCTGTTTGGCCTGAAAAGGGGCTCCCTCTGGAGGGATGCACGTAAAAGTTGCTGGAGAGCACTCGGGAAAGGAGAAAGACAAAAAACGGGTGTTGCGAGGCAGAACAGGGAAGAACTTAGTCTGGCTGCTGAACTCAGGCAGCATCAAACCAGTCCTTTCTGTGCAGAGACTTTCCACCAGCTGGCAGGGTTGTTTCTGCCAGAGTAACTGGGACTTCTCCAAGTAAACTACAGAGTGTAAGCACCGGTTGCTGGTTGTTGGTAAATTGTATTCAGTGATGCATTCAGCCTTGGTGTCCTGGAGCTGGACATCACTGTGCATCAGTGCAGAGTCACTCATCTGCCTCTGAACCTGTGTTGAAGCACTGTTGGCTTTGCTGTGAGGATCCTTCTCTGGTGATCCATAAAGCTGGTATCACATTTGACAAGGCAGCAGGATGTAAAACCATCACCTTCATCTCCCAGAGTTGCTTACTTTTCTTCTAACAAAAGAAATAAACTGAAAATGATGATAAAGTGATGTGAGTCTAAGCACAAGCTTCTTCCTGATCCACTGGATCACAACATAGATGTCAGCTATCTCTGGTCACTTGTAGAAGTGGCAAAATTGCTTGAAAGATCTGTGACCCATGGAGAACCTTTCAGCAAGCATTTTTTCCTTCAATGAGCCTGCCCCAAACAGTTCTGGAGAAAGAAAAGCTGAGGTACAAAGGTTGCTTAAAGTCAGTAGTACTCATGTCAGTTAAATAATTCTTCAGTACCTCTTTGCCTGGCTGCTTGCAGGAGTTCTCTGCTCTTTTTCAAAGTTTTGCAAGTCATAAAATTTGGATGAAAATGATAAAATATCATCCCTGTGTACATACTATCTCCTTTCCAAACAAAACTTTAGGAAGACATAGGTTATTTCTCATTTTACTAAGATAATTATTTTTACATTGAGAGAATCTATTTATTTGTGGTACTTGATATCGTAAAAAAATAACTTTTCTTCTTGTATCTGTGTATAGCTGGCTGCTTGCTGTGTAAAGTTCTAGGAAAGAACAGATTTGCAGAGCATGCTTTAAAAATGTTTTTTAGTCTCATGTCAAGAATTCCTCACACCAGATTAAAAACAAGTACCTGTTTCTATTGTTAAGTACTTTGTGTAAGAAATTAAAGAGAGTAGCAGCACTTCCATTTCATTGCTGTTACTTCATGCTCTGAGCTACAGATCCATGTCCATTTGGTTTTATTGAGTATGAAGGAACATGTGAAGATGCTCTCAAATTAATAGGATGTTTTCTTGTGACAGCTGAGAGGCTTGGCCCATCCTTCATTCACAAGCCCTTTGAACTGTCCTGTTGCAAAAAAAGAAAAATCCTTTTCAACCAGAAAAACCCGTTGTGGAGCTGGAGCTTCTGGCTGCTTTGTGCAAGGCAAGGTTGGGGGTGTTAAGTGGAATTGACCACGATCATCTGAAGCATGTAAAAGAGCAGAGTTTGGGACACACAGAGCTGTGGTCACTTGAACCAGAGGTGTATTTGTTCTAAATATTGAGAGCCAGCAATGGATAATGCTTCCTATTTTAATGGGTGGAAATAAAAACAGTAAGAAGACATGGAAGTGCTGTTGTTCTGGATGTTTAATAGCTCAGGAAGGAAAAGATGGCATTTACATTTTGAACATTTCACTGGACAAATGTTTTTTATTAAAAAAAACAACTGTGACTTACTTTCAAATGTGTCCTCATAGCATATTTGTTTGTATATTATGTAAACTATTTTAGTAATGATTCAAAATAAACACACTTGTTTGTTTTATAAAGCTGTTTTAAGACTTGCCCATTGAATTTTAAGTGGTCAGACTTTTTTTCCCCCATATTTAAATTACTCATTTCACCCTTGACCAACTACAGATGCCTAAAATACAACCTTTTGCAAAATTTAGAACTTTTAAGAAACTTGAGTGGAGTAGTAGATCCTGGGATGCAGATGCATGTATTTCGTAATAATCAGGCCTTTTGTCTGACCGGGAACGTTTCAGGAAATGGCTGTGAATTGTCTTTTGCTTGGTGTTCTTGTACTAATTCCCCAGTTCTGATTTCAGCTGGAACTAATGATAAGATATGGTTCACTTGTTTCATTAGCCCAATACAAGAGTAGCAGCTGACAAAAGGGATGACTTCATTCTTGTTCCACTCCTAGCTGCACGTTCTGTACCTTTGGTGTTGCAAGCTGGTGCACTGTGAACTGGCTGGAGGGACAGTCTTTCTGAAAAGTAACTTAAAAAAAAATTACCAGAACTGGCCACCACTAAACAAAACAAAAAACCCAAAAATCCCCAAAGTTGTTATATGAAGACAGGAGATTCCACACACCTACAAATAAAGCATATTTAATACAGGTTATTTTCTGTTTCTAAAACTTCTCTTCCTTGTAGGTATTAAAGAGCAATATTCCTGGTTCAAGAGAAAATAGGAAGGTGTCTGGAAACTAAAGACTAATGTTGGGCTAGCCGAAGGAAAATAACTTTTTTTTTTT
>VYZR01056146.1:12567-22660 GCA_013400675.1 Oxylabes madagascariensis | reverse complement strand
TGAGGCGGCGGGGTGGGGAAGGGGGGGGGGGAATATGTGAACTTAAGTGTAAGCCAAGTCCTGAAGCACAAAAAGTGTTTTAAGATCAAAGAATCATTGGACAATGTTGTTGATCCCTGTAGCAAAGAGGGAAGGTTTGAAAGAGCAACAACTGTATGAATGGCCCAAATCTGAATACTTAGTCAATGGTTCACGGAGTTGGAGGCATTAGGAATGGAAAAGACCTACAGGGGGAACCATGATTATTCTGCTTCAGTGGTCCATCCTGTGTTTCAAACTGCACTCAGACTCCTCTGACCCAAATGTAGATCTTAATATGCGTATTGTACAATCAGCTTGATTTAGGATCTTGAGTCAATTTCTTGTAAAAAGAATATTAAAATGTAAAGCATGAACAAGGATTTAAAAAACAAGAAGGGGATTTTGGTTTGTTTGTTGTTTATTTCCCCTTTCTCTTCCCTCTTCTATTTTTTCTTTTTAATAGGTTCTGAATACCAGCATGCATTAAACTGTCTGCAAGGCCTAACAAATACTCCTATCCAGAAGGGAAACATTTTCTTTCCACAGTGTTTGACACAGGTACATACAATGCAGGGATTCACACCAAACAAAAATCTGCTAAACAAAACTGGCTGTTTTACCAGCTGAATGCAAAGTGCAAATCCTTCCCCCAGGACATGATTTTTAGTGGTAGAAAACGAGGTATGTAGAAAAAAAGGTGAGATCTTACAAGAACAGGAAATTGCTCCAAGTCATCCTTCTGGAATCAGGGGCAGAGAGGAGGGAGAAAGGAATTGCAGAAGTATATGAGGACAATTTCTGAAAAATTTCAGCTTGTGACCATGTGTGGCACTCATAAACTCAATATATGGCTATATTATACATGCTGATTTACACACTCTACGAGAGAACTTAGGTCTGAAACACGTCAAGAGAACAATGCCTATCCCAACATATTCCTTATGGCACTGCAAGGCAACATACTTGCCCAACTAAAGATAAATTTTAACAGGAGTCACAAAAGCCATTGCTATATGTGAAACAGTGCTAGCAATTTATTCACAGGAGGTCCAGTGTTGTTTCTGTTGCCTTTTAAAAAGCCTATGAAGCTTGCTGTCATTTTGATTCTGGAGACTAACCTCTGATTAAAGTTTTCCTCAACTTTCCTCCTTTTTGACAAGTCCCCTTTCTTCCAGCTCAGTTGCTTTATGTGAAAGTTTGCATCAGCCTGCAGGAAGGCAAACCACAGCCTCCTCTCCTGGCAGCAGTTCAACACTCTCAGAAGTGAAGGCAGAAGATAAGAAGAAGTACAAAGACGGAGAGTTGGCCTAAATTAATGACCATCCCAGCTACACACTTGAAACAGAAAGAAATTAAGTAAAATCCAAAACCAGAACACAAGTTTTAACGTCAAGGGTGGGAAAACACTGGTACAGGTTACCCAGAGAGGTGGTGGATGCGCCATTCCTGGAAATATTCAGCATCAGGTTGGATAGGGCTCCAAGCAACCTGATCAAGTTGGACTAGATGAGCTTTAAAGGTTTCTTCCAATGCAATCCATTCTATAGTTCTGTGATTTCCACGTTTCTCCAGATCCTGAATGTGTAACGGGAGCTGCATTCTTCCTGCTGACTCTGCTGTCTTTCCTTCTTAGCCTGGCTTAAACCCACATTGCTTCCTAAAAAGACTGGCTTTGCTAGTGGGTCCTGAGGCTAAGAACTCTCCCTGCCGTTCTGATAATCTGAGGATAAATACGTCAATAAATACAGGGATGTAAGCCTTTGCAATAAGATCTGGGCTGGGGAAGAAAAATANTAAGCCTTTGCAATAAGATCTGGGCTTGTCTGCCTGTGCACCAAGTCCATCAGAAGTGGCTCTGTGGTTTAATGGTTGGCCTCAGCACTACTCTACATGGCTGCAGGACTTTAAGGTTTAAACAGACATGCAAGGAGCTGGCAAAGAACTGGGTTTATGTGAACTTATGCAACAACCCAGTGTAATGTATTTACTATCTCTGAACCTCTTAGGTTTTCTTTGGATGGAAGCGCTTTGAGTGGGAAAGAGAATTGAAAAAGATACTAATAAGAAACTTGCTAAACAACCTAACAGATGACAAATGTCTCCAGCATTGAAAACTAGAGGTGAAAAAGACCATTTGTCTGCCATACTGGCCATCCAGTACAGATTACTGCAGAAAGTTCCCATTCTTTGATACTCTACTGAGAATCTAAAAGTGACTTTAATATAATTCAGGCTTCAAACCCTTTCTGCGNCAGGCGTGACACTATGCTCATATATAATCATGTATTTTATTCTGATAGACTAAATTACTCAAGTGATAAGGTCTATCGACCATGCTGCACAGTATTTGCAGTATTTCTTGAATGCAGGTTTATATTCTAGGTAGACTGGTAAGAAAAGTGATGTAGCTGAGAGGTTAAAGCACTACTTACTTTTTATCAAGATGACCTTTAGTGAGACGGAACTGTAATCCTCATTAACAAAAGCAACAGAATGTTTTACACAAAGTACTTAATATTACAGTTAAAGTAGACATCTATCTGAATGCTCCTGAAATGTATAACAAAAGATGTTCGTCAGCATGGTTAATTTCTATCAGAGGGTGACCTGATTGCTAAAGAAGTTCACTTTGCCTTGAAAATCATCGGCATAAAAAAATCAAGCTTCAAATGACCAGCAGAAAAGATTACATCAAAAGTATTAAAAAATAGGAATAAAGTCTTGCCAAGTATTTTTTCTTTATGCTGAAGATATTTCAGTAATATTGACATTTCTGCCATACTGTGCAGCATGGTCGNCATACTGGCCATCCAGTACAGATTACTGCAGAAAGTTCCCATTCTTTGATACTCTACTGAGAATCTAAAAGTGACTTTAATATAATTCAGGCTTCAAACCCTTTCTGCGAACCTGCTCTAATTATGGTGACCAAGTGCTGCAGGCTAATGCCACCCCTGAAGTAGGCAGTTATATCTGAGGGGCAATCAACTCAAAAATAACAAATCCTAGTTATCCTGTGTCTTCAGGCAAGCTGCATAACATTCAATCCATACCAAAGTGGTCTTCCAACCTTCTAACTGCAGGTATTTGACACTCAGCCAGAACTCCTGCCAGTGATTGTTTGCCTCACTTTCCAACCTGCAGCACTCTGTGTCTGTTATCTGAGTTACTGTCACTACCTCTTTGAACAGCGCCAAGACCCATATGGCTTGATTTACTGCCCCATGGAATTAAATAAGCAGCACAACATCCACCAAATGGCTCTTTTTCAGAAAGATCCTAGTGATTCTCATGAACTTGGTGTCCAGCCCAACTGATCCAGACTTCCCTCCCTGTTAGACAGTTTTCCCATTCCTGAATACATTGGCACATACTGAGCCTTTTTCCTCCACAGATCTCTGAACTGATCGCTGTGCAGCCTAACCCCTGGAAGATGTCCTGTGTGCTTAGTGAATTTTTCATGAATCCCACATTAAATCTGCAGGCTTTGAGGTGCACTAAGGGAACTGACATATTTACCCTTCCAGATCAACACCACTGTTATCTTTCCTAAGAAAGCACAGGAGCACCTTTGTTTTCAAAATAGGTGTGGGCAAAGGAAAGACCATGGTCCTCACACATCACTCAGCTGCCACATCATCATTCTTCCCAAGTGCATTCCTTAGGCCATTTATTAGCATTGCTAATACCAAGCACCTCATTTTTATGCCACTAGCAGCAATTGTGAAAGCCATACTGAACTTTCTAATCCATTTATCTATTAATTTATTATCTAATTAAGGCTCACAATGACAGTGCTATTTGTTTAAAAATGCCCTCAAACTAAACCAATACAAAACACACATGCATTCAAATCAATTAAAATGGTACTCGCTAATGTTTTCCTTAATCAGTTGGTAACTGTTCCATTACCGTTTAAGGAGAGGCAAAATTAATTTTAACTTCATCGTAATCGTGCGACCTACTTACACGGTGCCAAACGGATACAAATGGATGTTACTGTCATGTCATAAGGGCATGGAATCGTACCAGCCATGAATTTTGCAAGAGCCATCCTAAGAATAAGGCTTTTTTGCATAAAAGGGCCCTAGAGAATGCTGTCACAGTTTAAATGCTGTCACTGAAAGGCAGGCAGGCAAAAATGGAGATTTCAGAAGAGTTTGTTAAAGTTTACATCATACCTCGTGCTGCATCTCTGTGATTTTTTTCTTCCAAGGGCTGTGCCTTTTGCACAGCAGCAGCAGAATCTAGTGCCACATGCCTAACGCCTCATGTGCATTACAGGAAAAAGTGAACCCGTCTTCCTCTGTTGTTTAAACAAAGCCTCAGCACATTCTTTAGCTACTGAACTGTGTCAGAGACCCTTTCCACTGTGTCATCCGGGCACAGAGAAACCCTACATAATACCTTCATGCCATCTGTTTTGGCCACTGCCTTCAAAGAGCAGTTGTGCCCCTTCTTTGGATGCAAAAAGTGCAGGCACTGCATGTCTAAACAATATGCAGATGTTACACCATCATCTACCTTCCTGATACTTTCACCTGTTCCTGAAGTGAAAGATTAAACCCGATGTTAACTGCTTACTATGGCAAAGGATTTCTAGGGCACAGCTGGGAGAGAGTTCTACTCCCTTCCCTCTTTCTCTGCTGCTGGAGTTGTGGTAGTAACAGCACAGATTATCACGCTGGAGAGGGTTGTTCCATTTGGTTATTTAGAAACATTTTGAGAGCATCTTTCAAAGCCCACAATAATGCATACTGACACCAAGGTCTGAAACACAAATCCCTCCAGACTCAGTCTATCCTGTTCAAGCCTGAAAATGCATGGAGGAACATTCATTCATTCTCCAGAGTTCTGTTTGAACATGATTAAACTGCTGCTTTTCCCCTTCTGCATGAAGCATCACTTTCCCTTCTGCTCATCATTTATAGTACCACATAAGATATTTTTAAGATGAGGAGAGAGCAGAAAAAGCCAGATTGAAGATAATAGAGCTGTATTTTCTGTAACTAAGAATGACTAAATAACATTTCTCAACCTATTTACTTCTTGCAAGTTTTTTTCTTTTCTCTTTTTTAAGACCAAAGAGGTAGCCAAAAGAAAAAGAAATTTAATAAACAGGGTATTTATACACACTACAATTCAACTCTTTATTGGTAGAGTTTTAAAACCTCAGCTCTTCAGTGACTGAAATGACACAGCAGACATACCTGGGATGGAAATCACTGACTATGCCTGAATTTTCTGCAAATCTTTTAAAAAATGAAGAAATACACTTGAAGAGACTTCTTTTCCTTCGGAAGGGAGAACAAGGGAGCAGCAGAGAGCTCTCAGGATCTGATCTTGATCCTTCTGAAGTCCAGAGAAGACTATATCTGTGAGCTTCAAACTCCCACTGCCTTCCAGTACTAGTGTCAGCCCACAGGCTTGCAAGCTAGTTTCCAAGTGACAGCTAAAGAGTTGCTCTGCCTTATCAGTTCCGTGAGGATTTTTCTGATCAGGTTTACTGGGTGATGTCCTCCTGAACGACAGCGATGGTCGGAGTACCGGATGTTCAATAAAGCAGATTCCACTCCCAGAGCTTATTTCGTTCCTTTTGTGCTTTATTTACCCTAGCTGACATTATGACACCTAATTAGTCTCAAAATGCGAAATGTTTTCTGGATTAGAGATTTCTGTTTCATAAAGCCTGGGAGGAAGTGCTAGGTCTGATTAGTGATGCCTGACTCAAAGGAAAACAAACTCCCAGAACAGCCTCCTGACAGCTAATCTCCCATCCTGAGTAATGTTAGACCAGGAGAGGAAACCACTACTGCCAAGGATTGGGACCTATCCCTGTCAAATACACTCAGCAAGCAGAATGAACAGTGGCCATGTAAGAAACCTCTTACTCATGTAGCGACTCTTGTAGTGCCTCATGTGAACAGCCTAAAGGTGAAGCTGCACTGTATCGTTTTGGTAGCAAAAGAGGCTTTGCCAAGACATGGCTGAGGTCCCCCTGGGTTCTGCTTCTGCATCAGATAATCACAGAATGGTTTGGGTTGGGAGGGACCTTACAGGCCATCTAGTTTCAAATCCTCTGCCATAGGCAGGGACCCCGTTCATAGACCAGGTTGCTCAAAGCTCCATCCAATGGAGCCTTGAACACTGCCAGGGATGGGCACCCACAGCTTCTCTGGGCAACCTGTGTCAGTGCCTCACCTCTCGCAGAGTAAAGCATTTCTGGTTCACTGGTTGCTAGTTGCAGCAAAGATGCTCTCTGTGGAATAGGGATATTCCCTGCATTACTGAAATAGGTCAGCTCCAAACCATAAAAAAGAAAAAGAAAAAACCAAACCAAACATTTAACTGTTACCTGTCTCTTCAGATCTTTTCTACCAAACAGAACTCGTAAGCAGCATTGCAGCTGTCAGCAGAGAGATCTTTGCTAAAGCTCCTCACCAGAGGAAGAGCAGGAATTGCTGCTGGCCTGGTAGACTGGGACTGGCAGCGCCACAGCGAGCAGAGGGGCTGGACACAGTGCAAGGGGAGCAGTTCATGACGAGGATGGTGGCTGGAACCTTGACTGAAGGGGTGCCCAGAGAAAAATGATGACCAAGAGCTCAGGCTAAAAATTGAAGGGTCTTGCCATGACAGGATGAATCTTCAGAGGGTCAGACACCAGGACCAAATCTTTTTGGGGAACTCGGAAGTGGAGCTTGTGGATACTGTTACAACTCAGTGATGCCATGGTACAGTCAGCAGTGCTGCCTATCTGCCTGTCAATCAAAGCTAAACTCCACTAGGCAAGAGGGTGCAGACAGCCATCCTCTCCTCCACATTGCAACAACATTCCTTTGGATCATGCTCCTCTGACCTCATCCTTACACTCCATGGGGAGGCTCCTTCAGTGTACCCAAGTGAAATGCATGTCTGTCCCGGACTTCCCCGCTGGCAGACTGACGTCAGCACCCATGCCAGCATCCTGCACACCCAAAAGGACACCGTGGCTGTGCCTGTGCCTCGCATATTTGCTCTCAGTGTAGCACACAGGTTTACTCCGGACAGCAGCCTCAGCGATCAGAAGTGCTACACATCCAGCTCTGAATATAATTTTGCCAAAACTTAGCAGTTGTAGAGTGCAAACTGCCTTGGAAAAGAGGAACACGGAAGGTCATAATCTGCTCTCCAATATAGTAAAGTAAAAACAAGCTTACACCACTGTTTCAGTGTAATAATAATATATTAATACTTCATTTAATTTAATAATATGCTTGGGGAGAGGACTGGTTGCAAACAATTGCACATCCTCCCTATATTATGATCATTCTGAATATCTATCAATGCACGATACCACATCTATTGATGCACAGTTATCACAGCTATATCAATATATGGAGTGGGGGGAGTGTTAGACAATCCTAATATTGACATGGGATAATTGCTGACAACAAAATCACTGACATTTCTATGGAGTTTCTATAGTGCAGATAATTCCAGGAATGTGCTATAAGAAAAGTAAAGATCTCCTGTTCAGTTTTCAATTTGCAATTAATTTTATACTATAAATGATGCTGTGCTCTAGAGAAGCTGATATAAAACCAGGTTGTTAATGAAAATCCCTGCAAAATGTTTGCTAGTATTGTTAATTCTTTTTTAAAACAACTATCTCCCTATGCAATTATATTTCAAGAAGCAAAAGGTTATCTCTGTTGTAAAGGCACATAATGGAGAAAACACTCAAACTGTTGCAATGTCATCACTGGAATTTATCCTCCAGCATGACTGTGTTCTCAATTACAGCAGAAAAAATGTGTTAAATATCAGTCAGAGAGGAATATCATCCAGTAGCTGTATACTTCTGAAAAGCTTTTAGATTCCAAGGAAAGAAGATTTTTTTTTAACCTACATTATGCTCTTTTAGGAAAAGAAAATTGAAACCAAATAGAAACAGCTGAGAAAGAATAGCAGAAATCTCCAAGCTACAGCCCAGAAGGGGAACACAGGATTTCTATTTACTAGAATTATTATTGGTATTGTTATGTTGCCATTCACAGTGAGCCAAAACCCCTTAACCATAAACTTGTGCAAGTCACCGTCACCCATGATTCACTCGCCTCATCTCTAAAGTGGACGTAAATGTCCTTTCCACAGCTGGGTCTTGTAAAGTTGCATTTTCAGGATTGGAATGCCAGTATAAATGGGTTTCTTATTCAGGGCTTTATAAACTGTAATGAAAAAAGGCTGAGTAATCACCGACAGTGTTGATGTCTTATCTGAGATTCGCCCTGAGATCCCTCTAGTCACAGGAAAGTGACAAATTATTTTTCTTGTGTTTCTAATAGAGTCAAAATGAGCATGGTTCTTTGTAATAGTCAGTTCCTTAACAAGCTCATAAACTTTCATTATGTCTTGCTCTGCAGAAATATTTGTACTGCAGAACCAGACATCAAAGATATAATGTAGCTCTGGACAGTGGGACTACTTCACCAATTGCTGCTTGTAGGTTATCAGTAAGAGAGCAACATATTGTTTTGTTTTTATGAGATCCTGTAAAAGGAAAGCTGGTACTTAGAAAAAATGAAATGCTGCAAGCAATATATTGGCTGGATTAACTTCACCTCTAGTACATATAATTTGAAGGAATCTCTACCAAGTTTCATTATAAACATGTTGCGACCGTGCTTACATGGAAAGTAAAAGAGGGCTCAAGCTCCAGTTCACATGATATTTCCTGCTTAATGTTGCTGGGCTCACAGTGGTGATGGTTTGACCCTGTTGTGGCAGCCTGCCTCTGGGTCTGCGACCAAATCCATCCTCCTTCATCCATGCAGCTTTCCAGGAGAAGTTTCCTTGCTCCTTTCTTGATGCCCAGTGTGTGCCCACATGTTTCTAATTAAGTTGGATCTGGCCAATCATAGCTGCTGACACGCAGCATTGTTCTGAAAGTTGGTAGGCACTGCTTGGTTAACAAAAGGCAAGCGTACACCATTGCTAGTGGAATTTTCACCAAACTGCTTGATTGCCCTTGTGCCAAGAATAGAGCAGGGAACTCAGTTTTCCTTAGTTTAGAATATGAGGAAAAATTAAAAGCTGCTGGCTATTGCCTTTTGTGAGGATGCATTCAGAAATGTTCTGTCAAACAAGTGCCTCTGTCTCCTTGAGATGGAAAAAAAGTGGATTAATAAGTGTCTCATCTCACACCCCAAGAACTCCACAGATGGTCATTGACCAGCAGTGCAAGGTGGGGACTTGGAAGTGACAAAGATATGCATTACCCCGGAACAGACAATCAATTATAAGTGGGAAGGGAAAGAGAAAAGTTCAGGATCAAGGATGAAATGAAGGTGACAAAGAGGTAAAGCAAAATGTGAAGCCTGGTTTTCAAAGAGTCNGAGAAGAGAAGAGAAGAGAAGAGAAGAGAAGAGAAGAGAAGAGAAGAGAAGAGAAGAAAAAAGAAAAAGACCACAATTGATATAATTCTGTGAGAATAGGCTCATTTGAAAAGTTCTGAGAGATTAATAAGCAGTAGGTCTGTGCTTTGATAATTAATCTCTGTTAACAAGTTTTAGTCCATGCACACAGTATTTATTTTTTGTTTTGGTACATTTTGAGAGGGTGGAGGGAAGGAGAAGATTATGGGATCTTCAACACAGAACAAGACTAAGTGTTAATGGGAGAGATTACTGCTGTATAATCCTTAGCAAATGGCATAAAAGCATTAGATACCTGTGCTGCTACCATGCCTGCCTGCAGAGATATGTCATTGCCAAGAATTTAGTTGCTGTTTCTGTGGCTTCTGTTGCAGTAAGAAAAATTCAAACTGAAGCTGTTATTCTGTAAGGTTTCCTTGCAAATCCATTGGATTTTGCTCACAGGACCATAAAAATTGCCATGCTGGGTCAGATCAATGGTCCATATAATCCAATAGTCTTTCTCCAGCAGTGACTAATACTATATGTTTTGGTAAATCACAGGAAAATATAAGAAACCTTTCATGACCAATTATGGAACAACTTTCCCATAGAAAGAAGGTTTATCCTAACTTCTGGCAAAAAATAAAGCTTTTTTTGCTTAGAGTCTGAAGGATTTC
>VYZR01056136.1:6070-20658 GCA_013400675.1 Oxylabes madagascariensis | reverse complement strand
AGTGCCCTGCAGTGCTCCTGCAGCTCCTGACTCAACAGCTCAGGCAGTGAATAAACCTTGTCCCAGGGCTGTGTAGGAACAGCTCAGAATGGGGAGAATCCTTTCCATCCTCACTCTTCCTGTGTCTATATCTTTGAACCCATGCCACATGTGGTCGATTCATTTTTTCTTCTTGTCACAGCTATTTCCACGGGGGAATACTTTGAGCAGGCAGCCATAAGTCCAGATGGATTGTAGAGGTCTCTAAAAATAAAGCCTATGGAACTGAGCATGCTATTTTAGCCCAAACAAAAGAGGTTCAAACGTGAGTAGTTGTAGGTTAAGAGCTTCAATGGTAAAAGTGTATCTTCGGGTGCTTTTCTTCATCACTCATATTTGCAACAAATGCCTCGGGTTTTTTGTATTGATTTATACAAGGTCAGCAGCTTTACGAAAAACCAATAAGCCACATCTTGCCACAGCCATGTTTCTTGGCTTCTGTGCAGTCAGAATCTAAACTTTATGCCCACACGGATTTTTTTAAGCAGTTACATGCATATGCAATGATTTAAAAAGCTCTCCCACAGCGGGTTTCATGTTTGTATTATTGTTTTGTTTATGCTGGTAGTAGTAGCTGACTAAAGATATATCAGTCTCTTCTAGGGAGGCTTGTCCCTGCTGCACGTATGTGTTTGTGCATGCATAACAATATACTTTTGTCTCATTTTATAATTATTAGGCTATTTATGTCATTCTTAGGCTATTTATTCCCTGGTATAAAAGCATTAAAAATTATTTCCTACGGTAATTTTTCAAACTTTGAATATAGGCATGGAATTCTTGAAGGATGTTTCTAAAGTGCTTTAAAATTGTAGTAGTGCAAAAACCCCAGCAATCAGCTGTCCCAATCCCCCAAAAAATCCAGATTCAGTTACAAAATCAGGGACTGTAACTTGGGCTCCAATAATGCTGCATACAGTTTGTTCCACAAGGAGATGGTTTTGCAGATGGAAATGATTAGCAATAAAATGTATTGCAATAATGGAGCGTGCTAAGGTTACATAAGTTCAAAAATACACAGTAAAAACAGGCTGTCATTTGCCTTCTCGTAGAGCTGACCCAATTAAAAATGCTCACTGTGCTGCATCACAGGAGCAGCCATCCTCTCAGTTCTCCCCACTTATCTTCTTTTCTTCATTCCTCCATTATTTTCCCTCTCCTTGCTTGATCTATCAGTTCTTCCCACTTCATGTTGGCGTATCCCATCTTATCCTCCACTCTTGGGTTTCCACAGGAGGTTCTTTATCCCTTCTCCGTGGTTCTCTGAGTAAGAATTCTCTGAATGTCTTTTTTGTCAGAGAAGACAGGAAAGCCTGGTGTGCTTCACCCCAAAGTGCAATCCATGCCAGTTTAGGGAGCTGGGAATGTGTGTGTTGGTGTGCTGATGGATATGAAGGATTTGTATTTCCTCCAGGAATGTCCAGAAAGCATGAATCAGTGAGTGTAGAGGGCAGGCTCATTTCCTGATAAATCCCACTTTTCCCTGCCCTCCCAAGGCATATATTCACACCTTTCTCCCCCAGCAGGGAAGAGGCAGGTGTGAATTCTGGGGCTAAGGAAGATCTCGTGCTCCTGGCAGTGTCAGGAGCAGCTGCCCCCTGAGCCTCTGCTCAGGATAGCTGCTGGGGACAGGGGGTACTCGTGCCACAGACAGGGCATGGCATTACAGCCAGCCTGAAAAAGCCATTTTTATTGGGTTGCATTACTGAAGGACATAAAAGCCTGCATGAAGCTGCTCAATGAGGTTTGCAGTCAACAAGGCGGGATCAGCCCACTGAGGAGGGGGAAGATGTAAGAAATTACATTTAGATTGCCTTCCCCCAGCTTGCTTCATCAAGTGTGATTATCTGACTACCCTCTGTCCTGTTAACCGTGCACAGTAACAACTGCACAGAAGAAAAATAAAAGCCAGCTTGCTCATTCAGGGAAGCACAAGTAGGATAAACACCAGAGCTTCTGCATGGAATGAATGCTTGTGCTTTGTTATTACAACTGCCACAAGGAGGGAATCTGGGGAATTTGCCACCTGTATCTTTTCCTGTGCATGAATCCTGACAGGCAAAGGATTACATGAAACCAGCAAGTGACAGAGCAGGCTCAGAGCAGCCACAAGAACGTGGCTTTTAACGTGTCCTAGGAGACATCTGTGGAGCTCCTTCGTGCAGGGTGTCATGGATATTAAAGAGTTCACAGGAGTTCAAGAAGGGCCTGATCCAAATACATCTCTTCTTGGTTTTAGTAACTCTGATCAGTCTGACCACCCTATGATGGGTTGGCCTGTTTTGTACAGTAGTGGCTACAGATTTTCAAGCAGTTCAGGGATTTTTTTAGCTGATGAGATTGCTGGAGAATGAGAAAATTTGACTCTGCCACTGCTCCTCGTGATCCTGGTTCTTTCCTTTTCTTGTGTCTGGCTCTACTGTGCAGTGTTCCACATTGAGAGTGCAATTCAGCTGCTTAAGCTTGGGCACGTGCCTTTTTAGGTACCCAGAGTATCGTGCCTGGCCTCCAGGAGAGCTTGGGGTCTGTGACAGATCTGCCAGCCCAGCATGACTGCCTCAGAAAATTTTTCAGGTTTTTTAAAACCTCTCTGTTCAGAAAATTGAAACTTGTCCTTAAAACACGTGGTTTGTTTAGCAGTTTTTAGTACATCTGTATTGGACTGTATGCTTTGAATTCTTTATTTCTCTCCTTCCCTTCATTCTTTTTGTGAATTCCTCTTCTTTCCCATCAATGTCGCCTCCTCTTCATGCCCTCCCCCCTTCTCCAACCCTGTTAATGTGTTGTTCTCCATCAAAAAGGCATTTTGGAGTATGGGAGGCTTCACTTAGTGAGCTGAAATTAGCCTGTGGATTGTGTAGCGAGCTCTGTGTGCGTGTGTGTGGCTGGAAACTGTTGACTGACACCTCCCAAAGCGCTAAATTATAGAACAAAAGAAAATCAGTTTCAGCCGATGACTTGGCCTTCCCACATGCCCACTAGCTAAGCTGCAATTGGGATAATTCATTAATGAAATCATCTTCCAGTAATAGTTGTTTGGATGGAATCAGCTGCATCTCTGTACCTCTTCCTTGTGTCTGCCTTTTGTTGGGAGTGACTCCAAGGCTGCTCCAGTGCCTGGCTCTGCTCCGTGCTGGTGGCTGTGGCCAATGCCAGCCCCACCAAGAGAGGTCAGGGCAGCCAGGAGCCCAACCCTTCCTCTGAGGCATCCCCTTCCCCTCCCTTCCCTGCCTTGTCTCCACCACCCTGGGCACCAAAATGGCAAAGCAGTTCCCAATCCACGTCACAAGGAACGGGTTAAAATGCTGAACTGAGAGTGGCCGCGCGTGTGTGATGCCTGCGCAGCCTGAGCCCCAAAGGGAAGGCCTCACATCTCCTTCTTTGGGGATCTTTTCCTGAAGAAAGTGGCCAGGATTCGGCCTGTGCCTGTGCTCAGTCTGTGTGTGAGCACAGAGCTGTCACCTCCCACATCTGGGGAGCTGTGGGGGTCAGGACAGCTCAAACACCGCTGCTTGTAGCAGTGCGCTCACAAAGAAACCTGGTGGGTATGAGCTGTACTTTCCCAGCCTTTCTTTGAGACCCACAGACCCCGTTGGAATATTGTGCTATTATAATTTCCTACTCCAGCTCTCCTGCCCAAAACTATTCCTGTATTCTTCTCTGATTTTTTTTTCTCTTCCTGCTTTCCAGGCATGGACACAATAATGCCCTCTCAGCCCAGTACAGCTGGCACGCACATGGGCACAAGGGTGTCTGAATGTGCAGGGGGCTTGGGATGATTATTTACATTTCCTTTCATGGGCATCTCTGCAAGTGTAGTTTTCTGGTGATTCACGTTTTGGCCAAGGCTTGAGCCTGTTTCAGCTTTTTCATTAAAGAGGCTGTTGTGCTTAGTGATACTTGGCATTTTTGCTGGCTGCCTTGAGCTGTGCAGGGCTGCGTGTTGCATTGCTGGGGAGGAGAGAAGGAAGAGATAGGATTGGGGAGTGCAGTCAGGGCCACAGCCCTGCCCAGTCATTTCTGTGAAAATCGAGGTTCACTTTCTTGGTGGAATTTAAAAAGTTTAAATTTAAATGAGATTGTAGTTGGATCCTGTCTGCCCTGCCCCCTGTTTTCTTAGGGTCCTGTAGTAAATCCTCTCTGCCTTAGGCTGAGAATTGCCAGAGCTTCAGCCTCTCAGCAGAGGTTTGAGCCACTGCATGAGAGCTGCAGGCAGCTGCAGGTGATGCAGGTGGAAATGCAACTGCTGTTGCCCTGCAGTTCCATCAGTGAGCAGGAACTTACAGCCGATGTTCCCCTTTTCCACTGGTGATGCAATGGCTTCATCCCTTTAGAAGGACTTGAATTAATTTCCAAGGGATTGGACTCTTCTCATCAGGCTGTCTGTGACCCCTGACAGCCCTAATGCTGCAAACCCAGTCTTGATTAATCATTAGGCTTTTAAAGAAGATTTCCAAGCCTAGCTGCCTGGATTATCTGCAGCCCTTGCCAACCCTGACACGACAACCTTTAGCAGAAAGGGACGTGGTGGGTGTTCAGCTACATAAACAAACAAGCATTGCCGTTTCTTCTCTATGTGACCAATTTTGGGAAGGGCTTTTTAGTTGCATTGAGTCTGTTTTCAGAACTACAAAGTAATTGCCTCGTTTAAGGTCAGAAAGTTCTCTCTTCAGTTCCCCAGTAGCTATAAAAATCACCCAAATATTTCAATGCCTGAATGAGGACATGATTTGTGGGTTCAAACTTGGCCATGTGTAACAGGTGCAATTCTTTCACCTTTGACCCTTCAGACTAGAAGTCCCATTCATTTGAAAGATCCTTGTGGGTCCCTTCCAACTCAGAATATTCTGTGATCTGTGGAAAGTGCTGCTAGCAGCTTTAATATAAAAATGCTTGCGCTTCTGTTGCCGTATTCCATTAATACACCTGAAAGTGTCCATTCCACCACGTGACTGGTTTGAGCTGAACACCTTTCATTTTCTCTGATTGCTGGCAGGCTTCTTGGGTACCTCTTAGATGAGCTTGGATTTACAAAAAGTACATTTTTTTAGAGGGAATGAGCTTTTAGTCATGACATAAGCAGGTACGTGTCCCATTTGTTGAAGCAGGGAATCCAGAGTGCCCATCTTCAAGATATCCCTGGAATCAATTCTTGGCTTCCCCTTGCCTATTTCTGGGCACTGAGGAAATCACTTAAACTACCATTTCTTGAGTGGTTTTTTGTGTCTGATTCCTTGTGGTTTATATCCTTCAGATATAAAAGAGATCTATCTGTTGAGTTCTCCTTCTTTGTCTCTTTGCCAAGGTCTGCATATTTCTCTTTTCCTTAGTCCTTCCTTTTAAACGGGTTACACCGAGTTTAGAAGCTGTGATGTCAGTGTTCAATAAGTGATGTGTAATACTTGGGTAATTTGTGGGACCTCTTGAGCAAGAGAAGACAAATTGGCTTTTGCTGTCTTCGTGAGCTAGAAAATCTTATGCTAATGGCCTGTTTCAAAATAGATATTCAGAGAAGTCAGAGTGAGGAAAAAACTTACTAAATCATGAAACTTCTCTGGCTCCTAATATGGAATATTTTCCTTGTAGAGCACTTTCAATTATTTGTCCAAAATCTTTCTAAATACCCTCAGCAATGGATCTTTTGAACTTGCTGTTGGAAGGCTGCTTGATATCATACTAGAACTACTTGTAAAGACAAATTGATGTTTCAATGGAAGTTTATCTTTTCATAATTTAATGTCATTACTCATAGATTTACTACTTCTTGCACAACCCAAAATTCCTCTCCTTTCTTGGTGTTTATAGCCTTGAAGTATTTGTCATTTCTGGTTGTATTCTTTTTCTTCGTTGTCTTTGAGCCCAGGTCTGTGTATTTCATTTTCTTAACATCATCTTTTAAATCAGCCCCCAGATGTTCTTGTTTCTCTTCTGCTACTGCTTTAGCTCCATTTTTGTATAAGTTAATGAGATGTCTCAAAGTGAATGAAATATCCCTGAATGTTCTGGAAAGAGGGACAGAGTCTTGCAAAACCATTTTAATTCATGGGACTGCGAGGAGGTCAAAAGATCCCTGAATCAGTGTGGGAATTCCCAGATACACTGTTTATCACAGGATTTCCCATGTAAATAGAATACTTTGTAAAACAGAATTTATCCTGTTTCTGGGCAGCCAGCACTCACAGCTTACAAAGGCTCCTGATGTACCTGTGCAAATAAATTGAGCATGTAGAGCAAATCTGGTGGTTTGGGTTTAGTGGGGAGGCCTCTGAACCCTGCCTCTTGCTGTGTGAACACAGACTTGCTGTCCTCATGTGCCTGGGGTTTCCAGTTGTCATTCCAGCCTTTAAATCTACTTTCTCCTAGCTTTCTGGTTTCTGATCTCACTTTTCTAACCATTTTTTTTTCCTTTATAACCATGCCATTCTTTGTTAATAGACCCCTCACTTTTTCTGGAGCAGTGATGAAGATGTTAGGTAAAAAGTAGACTAACGTTCTTTCATATGATATTCCAGTAAGCTAAGTGTGCAAACTTGATGTAGAGCCAAAAACCAGATTTTGTTTACTGTCATTCAGCCTGCTTTGGCTTGGGTTGATTTTGCTCCTGTCGAGATTCAAGCAAATTAATTCTGTGAGTAATGTTTCCTGAGATGCTTTGTCAAATGCTGGTGCTTCAGATACATCATGTATGCTACATTCCCTACAGCCACAAATTTTATAATTCTGTAGAAGATATTCAGGTTTTCCTGGCAATCTCTATTCTTTAGAAACTGGTGCAGCTGAAAAAGCTGTTCCATTTTTCTGGAGGTTAGAGCTGACTGACTATGGTCTGCAAACCCGAGGTTTGTGTTTTATGTGGTCTGCAGAGAATTGTCTGGTCACAGAGCGCAGTCTCTTCCCTTGGACACTAAATTTCATTATAGGCACTTAGAGTACATTAAACACATTTAATACTAGTCACATGTATAAGCTGCTCTTCTATTTGCTAGCGGGCTGTGATCACGAGAAAAAGGAAAGTAATGTATATAATAGGATGAAGAAAGGGTGTTGTGTCTCAATTAGTTTGCATTAAGCAGTTGACCTCCCTCCAGAACAGAATGCGCTCTCTGGGGAGAAAGCTCAGCATCTCTTTGGCCTTTGAAGATGTGCAGAGGGAGCTACAAAGGATTTCCACACCCTTTACAGCCTCTGCTTTTGCTGGGAGTCACTGAATTTCTTTTTATGCATAAAGGAGCTTGTCCATCTGTGTCTTGCCAGCCTTAAATGTTCTTCTTTGGGTACTGGAGTGATGCCCTGGGAAGGCTGACCCGGAGCAGAGACTGGACAGGGCTAGAGAATAAAGGAGGGATTTATTGAAAAGCCTTTAGGGTACACCTTGGGCAGGACAAGAGCCTGACCAGGGCTACACCCAAGGTGGACCCAAAATGGTCACAAAAATGGCTGAGTGGTCACAAGGTCTCACACTTTTATAAGTTTTGGTCCATTTGCATATTGGGGTTTAGTTGTCCAATTACAGCTCCAGGCTGTGAGGTCCCATCCTTCTTGTTCCTCCCTCCAGCCCACCCTTGGTTGTGCTTTTGGGCCTGAGAGTTGTCCTTGGTGTGCAGCAGGAAAAGGATTTGTTTTGTGTCCCTGCTCTGTGAGGAGCTGAGTGACACCGAGTGTGAGCTCAGAGCTGCACCCTGGGCAGCACAGAATCTGAAATACATCAAAGCTCAAACTTAAGGCATCAGGAGAATAAAGAAAATTGTAGCACAGACTGCTGTCCTGGCCTCTGGGTGGTTGGTCTGGAGTCCCCTCCCTCCCTGAGTTCTCCTTGCAGCACATCTCCTGGTGCTCCCTGGTGAGATGCCATCCTTGTCCTGGTGATTGTTGCTTCCTCTTTAATTCTAGACTTCAGTTTTCATCTGTTCCAGTTCGCTGCTAAGCAGAGCAAACCAGAGTAATCGTCAGTGCAGCTTCACAGCTTGTGCTTTGTAGGTGTGCAAGTGCATTTGCACCTGAAGGGTTTCAGGCACTTGAGGCTCCTGTGTTACTTGTCCATGTCCTGTGAGGTGGCTCCCTCCCTGCCACGGGCCCTGAGCACCTTTCTGCACCTTTGCCTCTCGTGTCTGTAGTTTTGCACCCCTGGTTTCCCTCCCGTGTTGTTCCCTTAGTCTGGCTGTGCCGGGGCTCCAGGCTTTCCTCCTTTTCCTGAGGGACCCACAGCTCATTTTTGCCTTTCTCAGCTTCTTGTGCCCTCCATTTGTCATGGAGAGGATCTTTTATCCTCCCAAACACTTACTTCCCTCATACCATTTTCCTCTTTCCTCTTCTGTCATGGGGACTGAAGTGAAGCCTTGTAAAGAGTCGGTGTTGTGATCCCTAGATTTGTCATTTCAGATACTGCACGTTTTACTTTCTCATAACTTTCTACATGACCTATACTTTTAGAATGTATTCAAACCTTTGTCATCTTGACCAAAATTCCTCTTTGAATTCTCATATTGCAGAACATAAATATACTTTATTTTCTTTCCCTCCTCTAATATTCATACTTACATTTAATGTTTTATTCTATTTCCCCCAAGTGGGACAGGGTTTTTTGCAAGGTCCAACTCCTGCAAATGAGTAAAATAAGATTTGTTTTACTCTGTAATCCTTAATTTTCTTCATCAAATATAATCACAAAACTGTGAGTGAAGCTTTCTGTTGACGTTAGTTCTTTAAATTTCTGATTAGAACAAATATCAGTACCTTATTGACCTAGGAAGACTTGTAAAAATACATTAGATAAGCAAAACAAAATCTTGTATCAAGATGATAAATTTTGGGACAGTATTTCTTAGCATATCTTTATCTTCCATTGCTACAAGTACAGCACAAATTCTTTCACAAGTGAGGGTAGATAAGAGAGCCACACAAAGAATGTCTTTAGATGGCTCTGACCCAGTTAGCTCTCCTCAGCCAGGAACCAGAATACCTTTGTCTTATTTTTTGCTGGCCTGTGTTTTTCTGAGTAAATTTTTCACCTGCTGGTATCTCTAATTTTATATTATTGTCCCTATTACTGCAATCCTAAGAGATTTATCTAGAGCATATTAGTGTTCTCTCCTGTTGAACTTTTAACCCCTTCTGAATTGTCATTGATGGAAAGAGCCCCAACATCCCTGGGTTTCACTTGGCTAACAGCTGCCCCATTTGTTTAAGCTCCAGGATAGAAAGAAATTGTCCTCACTGCTTTGTTTGTGCACTGACAAGTGAATTTTCTCAGTTGTTTGATTACCCTTTTTCCCACTGTCCCCAATTTTCCCTGTTCCCCTGAGCTGTGGCTTGCACAGAGTCAGTGAAGTAGGGAGATCCTGGGTAGCTCTTTCAGCTGGTTGGAGGCACAGAGAAGGATATTGCAGTGAGGGTATGGGATGTCATGGGAGGGACAGAGGGAGCAGAGAAGCAGCAGGTCACCAGGATGATCTCAAAGCAGAAAGTATCTTAGTTTTGTTTCTGTGCTGCCTCACAGGGTGCTTGTGCCCCTGTTGTGGGAATAGAAGACAGGAAAGAATTGCACCCACACGCTGAGTCGTGCTGGAAAAGAAGGAACTTTATTTCCATCTTTGACATTTTATAGAATTCCAAAGGTGACAGTGGATTGGAGGGGGAAGCTGCCACCCCTCCAACACGCTGGTCAGACCAACAGTCTGTCAACTCTCTCCTCCTTCATGAAAATATGAAAACAAACCATTTGTTGATACTTGAAAGCATGAGAACTCCTGTTACAGAAACGAAAACACATCAGAAGGCTGAAATCAGGGCAACGCCCCTGTCCCATCGTGTCAGTCAGGATTTGGGGAAGAGGGAGAGCTGATGCTTTCCAAAGTGCTCCTGGCTCTGATGGAGCAGCTGCTGGGTCTGCACTGCCTCAAGGCTGATCTGGTGTCAGACACATCTCAGGTGGAGCACGAAGGAGCAGGGCATACACCAGCTTTGGGGTGGGCAGATGGGGCTGCACCTCCTGGCTCATGAAACGTCCTAGATTTGTCTGAACAGCTCTGGGAAAGCTCCCTCTGCTAACAAGCTTGGCTGCACTCCCCCAGCCACCCTGGGGCAGCCAGAGGAGAGCAGTGTGCCAGCCTGCTCTGCCAGGGCAGCTGCTGGGGGCTGCTGGCTCTTGTCCTGAGCCCTGCCTTGGAGCCTGCCCAGGATTAAATTGCTGCCACTCGTCGCATCAGCAATGAGCCAGAGGAAAGTCCAGGTCGTCTCTGCCTTGTGCTGCTTTGTTTAGGTCACCTGAGCTCCCTCCCTCCAGGCTCTGCCCTTTTTGGTCTGAAGTTGGAGACTTTGCATATTGCATTTTGCTGTCCTTGCGCTCGGTTACTCTGTCCTTCCTCCTGCTGGCGTAGGTGGAGGTTGAGGAGGAGCGTGCCCCTCTCCATGTGGGTCACTCCATGTCATCAGGGCCTGTGGTGAGAAGATGGGGGATTAGAAATAATCCTTCTGCCTCTCAGCTGCCTGTTGAGAAACGTTGGTGCAAGTGTGCGTGTTTGGGATTTTAGAACAGACATGTACTTGCAGCCAGGCCACCTAAGGGAAGGGAGCTCATCATGTGAGAGCCCCAGAGGCTCCAGATCCCCCAACACACAGTTTATTGCCAGTGGGGGCATCCAAAGCACTCCTGATGCTGGTGAGACATTTAATGTGGATGCCTACTTGGTGACTGAGTGTCGAGAACATTCCATCTTGGAGAGGCTAAAGGCAAACCAAAAAACTGAGTTTGACTCCCTGTTTAATCTCCTTCCAGTCCAGGAGCAGCAGTTTCCAAATCACTGTGGCTAGTTGTACGACTTTCTCCCATTCCAGAATCTTAAGGTCCCAAAATTAAATGGATTTACTATAAATTTATGACAGACAGCTGCATCTTGTATGGTCTGATGTGCTTTTTGTACAACCTGTGAGGTGCATGTACCTGAGACTGATTAAAATGTTGAAATGTTCCTGCTGCCTATCTCAGAGAATGTCACTTGTCTTCTCCAGACCCAGATTCCTGCAGTCTGAGGAGCAGGCTTCAGTAGGAAAAGGTCAATGCATTTATCTGCAAACTACTGTTTTCATCTGTACATGAAAAAGTTTGTATGTTAACACAATTTGTACGTATAACAGGCTTCATCTGCAGCTTCGTGTGTTTTCCACTTGGAATAACCCAAAATAACAAGTTCTGAGCATGCATTAGTGAAAAGAAATATTTTCTAGGGTAATCATTTCTCCAGACTGCACAACAAACCTTGACCCTGAGGACTCTTGTTCTCTTGGGAATGGCAGGGAGAGGGGAAGTGCACTGGGCAGAATTCCAGTCCTCAGGGCATTGCTTAATGCACATCCATCCTTGTGTTCACTCCAGCTATGGACAAACAGCGAGGTCCGAGTGTGCTTTGCACTGTTTGGGTCCAAATGTCTTTCCTGGCTGCTTCCAAATGCTGTGCCTGAAGGCGTGCAGCCCTTTCTGGGGAGGAAATCAGGGATAATGGGGGAAGCAGAAGGTTGAGGCGTGGGGTTTTTATCGTCTTTTCTTCGTGTTACAGCCAGGATTAACACACGGGAGTCGCAGTTTTGTGTTTGGGCTCAGTGTTTATTAATTCTTATCTATAGCACAGCCTCATGAGTTGTGAGCTCTAACTAGCAAGGTAGAAAATTGAGGCATCTCTAACTCTTTTCAAGAACTTTTAAGCCTAATTCTCCAATAATGAGATGATACCTGTATTATTTATACTTTTGACCCAATAACGACCACCCAAAGTCTGCAATGCAGAACTTTTTCACCCAATTAGAAAAAAACTACCCAAAAAACACGAAGAAGGTGAAGAAGAAGGACTTAGACAACACCTTAAATCCTCCATCTTGCCCCATCTACATCACTATATACTAATCCCTTAAATTCAGAGTTTCCAGGGTTTCAGCAGTGCACTGCTGGAGGAGCCCAGTGATGGAGCCTTGTGTGCTCGATCCAGGCTGCTCCTCCATCCTGTCCTGATTGCAGCCCCGTGGCTGGAGGGTGCTCAGCTTCCTCCAGCTGCAGCAGCAAAGCCTCTTGTGTTTGTTTTGGTCTGGCTTATCCTGCTGCTGATTTCATCCCTCCACCAGCTGATAAACCTGGAGCAGAGATGCAATCTGCAGCCTGGCTGCTTGGGCAGATCCTCCCTGGGAATGTGGAATTGTGTAATTTGAAACAAGGTGACTTTATCTGAGCCTGGTTCGCTTTTCAATCTCATTTCTGTTTTGCATACTCTGGGGATCAATCTGTGCTCCCTTTCCCACTCGGGTTTGAAACTTCTCTGATCCTATTTTAGTAGACTTTTTTCCTAAGCCCTGAATAAAACAGGGTTGATTTCTTAGTGCAGAAAACTGCAGCACTTCTGCAGCATGTCCCCAAAAGACTCAAAGGAGAACTCCTTGGGTTTGGAAGCTGATTTGGAGAAAGAAGATAGAGTAAAAACTAGTAATATTTAACAAATAAAGTAGTGGCTGAAGTATTAGGAAACATTCTAATTGGGAAGCTGCCTGGCTTGGAAATCAAATAGTGGAAGCTCCATCTGTATAATGTGAGCATAATAAAAGTATTGCAGGGGAGAATATGCTGTAGAGCCCAGCCCTGCTTCTTCAGCTGCCACTGTTACAATTATTCTGATTTTCCTGTCTGGGTAGCTTTGCTTCTGCCATAATAAGAAGTATGTGTCTCTGTGTGATATTAACCATCAGATGAGAAAAAGGGGGTTCCTTCAAGGCCAGGGGTGAAAAAAGGAGTAAATTTCTTCATTTCTCTGATCATCTCTGAAGGCATTTTATCTCCCCTTGCTCTGCCTCGTTCTCCCCTACTCTTTGTCAACAATGGGAACAGAAATCAAAGTTTTATATATAGCATTTGTGGGGCCTCTGTGCTCAGCAGCACATTCTGTTGTGGTTTTGGGGCTGGAAAACAATTGTTCATGGGGTATTGTGGCACTTTTTTCTATCCTTGGCAGCCAGCTATTATCTGTGAAAAATCAAATTTAAGTGAACTCTGCAGATCTCGGGTCATAATGACTGTAATACCTGGGCTGAAATGTGAGGGACACTGTGCCTAAATTGATTAGACATACTAAGAAATCTTCCTAATGAAGGTGGGGCTTTGTAAATTTACACCGTGAGACATAAGAGTCTTCTTGGCTCTTGATTATGTACATATGTTGCTGAGAGTTTACAACATTTTCTCTGGCTCCAAAGTGATCTTTTTCAACACTGCTGACTTAAAATGCAACAAGCTGGCATCAGGGGCTCTGCACAAGACAAGTGTCATTATTTGAGTCCAAGGAATCTGAAATTTCGGAGGATTTTGCCCCCACTGTGAACAAAGCTCCAGCTATAAACTTGCAGCAGTTGTCTGTGGCTCTGCAGTCTGGCCAGTCCTGGAGAGAACAGAACTCCAAATTACTGGATATAGACGTGTGTTTCACATATTTATCACAGTGCTGTGATCTTGGTGATCTAGGACCTCAAGATGCTTGAAAAAGTATTAACCTTTAATATTAATTAGTCAGTTCAGATGGGTCATGTGAGTAAGGGAAGAACCATTATTGATGATTAAAAATCAGATTATGAAAATTATATAAACTAGATTTTTAAAGTGTTTAGGCAATAAAATGTTCATACAGGCAAGATGTTAATTAGCAATGAAATGCTGGACTGGGGTCTGCTCTCAATTTGTAACTGCACTCTAGTTTTAAAAAAAATCACACTTGTGGGGAAATGGTGTGAGGGCATGGAGGGTCATCCATCTAATTGCACTGCACGCATGTCATTAATAAACTGTGAAGCTGTGAACTGCCGTGATATGAGTACCTGAGAGCAACTTTCTTCTCACATGACACCAGGGCACTTGAAATTCCCTGGAATGCTCTGCCAGGGGGCTCAAGGTGAAAGCAGGATGAAGCTGGTGTCAGGTTATATTTAGCCCAGGTCCTTGACTCCAGGTCCTGCTGCAGCTGGACCCATCTCCAATGACCTTCAGCTCACACTAGAAGATGGATTTAATTTTTGGGACCTTTTAAATAGGAATTGGGTGTGGATGGACTCTGGCTGTTCCTTGCACGCTTAGTCTAATCTGCGTATCTTGCTAAATCCTGTGATTCTTCCTTGAGTTTCACAGTAGTTGATTATTTTGTGATAGCCCAGTCCTCTGCAGTTACATTTCTTTCAGCTTTAGTTTTAAAAACATCAACATTCTAGCCTGCATAGTTTTTGTAGTTTGAAAACGTGTAGTAAAGCCTCAGAAATTATAAATCAAAGAAAAACGTCCATAAACACAGCTCTGCTGTTCTTGTTAGGCCCTTTTAAGGCAAGTTCAGGATTTGTGTATTTAAGTGCTGTTTGTTATAGTATGTCCTGCTTTGAAACAGATTCAGGGTTCTTAGGAAAAAAAAAAAAATCACTTGAAAAGGGCATCCAGCAGCACACCAGAAAGTGCAAAATGGAGTGTGGAAGAGCTGATTTGTGATTTGCCCTAAAATTTGCTTGAAAAGGAACCAAACAGGGGGCACGTTACG
>VYZR01056123.1:4283-14799 GCA_013400675.1 Oxylabes madagascariensis | reverse complement strand
TGAGAGCAATTTCTTAAAATATCGCTCTCTCCCTCTTTTAAATAAACATTTCTTTCTGCAATATCAGAGATAGAAGAATTAGAAAAAAAAAAACCCAAAAAAACTTAGAACAGCTCTTTCATCACATGTTGATTATAGGTCAAAAATAATTGATGATAGAACACATCCAAATGTAATAGATTTTATTTATTTATTTATTTATTTATTTATTTATTTATTTATTTATTGCTACTTATTTCTTGTTAGAATGACAGCCTCTCTTTTCACATTCCTTCACTGTTTTCCCTGAGGGCCTTCCAATTCTCACTTCTAGACGTCTTAACTTTAAATCATAATAATTTCCACTCTGTGATCAGCATATAAATTCTCTGTACTGCCAAATCGGCATACAAGAAACTACCTTGTCCTCTTCAATCAGTTCATCCTTCTTCCTTTTAGAAAAGCAGTGGGAAAAGGACCAGTTTTAGAAATAGGACTGGAGAGAAGTTTTACACAGTGAATATTCTGCAAACTTCTCCATAAACCCTCGTGTACTCCAAGCCTTCGTTGTACCTGCCCATCCATATGCAGGAGACAGGTGTTCGTCTTTCCACTCTGTTAACTATCTTGTCACAATACATCACCATTTATGTATTATTTTGTGGAGGGTTGGTTTGCACAACTTAGTCTGCGTTTCCACCTGTACTTGGGCAGGATTGGAGAAGTGCCTGTTAAAGCTACTGCATTACCTTGTGTTTACATAGCTGTTTTTAACCATTACATTTAATATTCATATTACGTATCACGTATTTCAAGCCCCTTCAGTGCTCACTGCAGGTAGCAAGTTTGCAGTTCTAAAACAGGGATCACCTGGCTGCTTGCAGGGTTTAGGCAATGTTTGCATTGTATTTTCACTTGGGTAGACAACTGGGATGGGTTACCTGTAAGCATGGCAAGATAACCAAGCCACTGGCAGCTTTTTGGCCTCACTCAGGTGCACTCAGCTGTTCCATGTACAGGCTCATCTGTGAATTTAAGGGACACTGCTGAGTCCCTGTACAGGCATTTGAAGAGTCATCATACGCTGAAAACTCTACACCAGGATCAGTGTGCAACACTTGATCCAGAGTGCTAGCAGAGACAAGAACAAGACCTGTATAAAATATCATAAGATCATGGAATATTTTAGGTTGGAGGTCTNGTGGCTGCTTTTGATCTGCTCATCCCCAGCCTGTGTTGAGGCTCCAAATAACTGAGTGAGATGATCTTTTTGCTCTTTTTTGAGCACTCCTATGGTAGTGGTCAGCACAACACATGAGAGCAAAACCCATGCACTGACATCAGGCATCAACTGACAAGTTTCAGAATAGAAACTTAGTGTTGTTCACATGCTTTACAGGACTCCTAAGGAGCGGCAGAAAGCTTTGGTCTCACTGTAATACAAATGTCATCGCTTTCCACTCTACCAAATAAAAACGCAAAATAAACAATTCACATGGTTAATAAACAAAGGCAGATTTTCTAATACAGTCTGTTATTTGTCTTAGGTAAACTGCTTCTTATATTTGACATATATCCAGCACTACAGAAACGCGAACCATGCTGTGCCTCCTGACTTGTACTGCTATGACCGAAAGTGGAATTGGAATTATGTGAGGGGAGTTTAAGATGCTTCATCTCCATTAAAACATACCCTGCCCTTTTTCATCTCAACATCAAATAGAACTGCAAATATGAGGCTATTCAGCCTATGAAGTCATAAAACATAGGCATGTATCGCAGATAGATGAAGAAATGACAGAATTTCTGAAGCATATCAACATTCCCTAAAGTATTCCTAACATAACCCTGTGCACTGTCAAATTCCAACCAAAATAAGAAAGGGGAAGTTGGGAGGGCTGATGTTCACACACCATCAGTCCAAAGTTATTTAACACAATTGTTTTGGTAATTGCAGCTCCCTGAAATGTTCAGTGTTCAATGGTCCTCAAAAATCAGACTTCCAATTGGCTGATGATGAGTTTTGTTAGCTGCACATGCTGAGTTGGGAAATTCAGCTGCACACCTCAAGACCAGAGATTTTTCAACAGTGTCACAGGTTTTGGGATGAAGAGGGGCTTAACAGGACCTAAGGTATTTTTCTTCACACAAAGATACGTATCTTTCATTGAATTAGCAACACATATGTAAGAATCCAAGCTACAGAAACTCAGTAACTATTTTACACCAGAGTGAGAGAAAAATTGCAATAGCAGTAGCAAATGCATTTTCTAAGAACAGTCTTAGGGAACTTAAAATTAGCCATTTATATACCATTAGCCTTGATGAGATAGTTAAGACTAACTGGATATCACAGACTTTACAAAACTGAGGTTATAGGGAAAAACTTTGCAGATAGCTTCTTTTTCTTTTTAATTAGAAACATTTAAAAATCATCCCTCAATTCCTAATCAAGTGAAGTGAGTTGACTTCAGGCTTTATCAACAAGAGTGGTGACATCCTCACAGCTGAGATAGCAGAGAAACTTTAGGGCATTTTCTGTTACAAGGGTGTCAGATGGCAAGAGTCCTGTTTTGGGTGAGGGGAGACAGTGTCTTGGGGCTGTAGAGATGGAGAAGCACATATCCCCTTCCAGGATCACAGATTGTCTCCAAATCTGATGAAAGGAGAAATCTCAGCAGGAATAAAGGAAAAAGTAGTGGACTGGTGGCAAAGATCCTCAAAGTTCTTCTGTATCCTGTAGCCCCTTCTAAATACATACCTTAAGATACAAAAAAGACAAAGCAGGGTGACAATTAAAGGTTATTTTACAGAGGCTTCCTTTCTGCAGCAACATAAACTATTGCAGTCAATAACTTTGTTGCCTCAGGAAATATTGTGCTGGGTAAAATCATATCCCTGGGAGAACTGAACTCTGTGTTCAAACACTAGATCTTATTTATAAATGAGGCAGTTCTGCGGCAGCAAAGAAAATTACAGTCCCTGTGTAGGAGCTCTTTGAAAGAGCATGTTATGAATCTCAGGCTGGGGCTGAGGAGCTCTGCTGACCCTGGCAAGCAGCCTGTTAGAGGTAACCGAGATCTCTGTGGGTTCAGAGCTTCTGCTTTTGACTTGTGATGATACTCTGGAATATCAGGATGCTGATTCGACCTCCTTGTCAGGGGGAACAATGGCAGCCATGGGGGCCAAAGCATCTGCTCTGGGAACGAGATGCCCAGTGGTGCCAGAGCTGCGATCTGTGAGCACACACAGCCTGGGAGAGGCAACGCCAACACATGCACTCTCCAGCAAAAGAGTTCCAAATAGGCCATGATGTACACTTTGTTGGGCTAGTGCTTTAATAGCCATTATTCTTCCCAAAACAGATCACACCTATGTGTTACAGAGATGTACCAGAGCAATAAACTGTCAAAAGGGGTCAAGCTCATAAGCGCCCCATAAACAATCTCTCCTGTTGCTTCCACAGTGAGACTGGCTGCTGTGGCAGATGATCGCAACAGCCAAGATATTCTTTCCCCTGTCCCATCAGTTAAAATCTTCAACTGTAGTAAAAGCCATAGTAAAGACACCAGCAAATCAAATCCATTATTGACTGGTGTGTGAGGTTTAACCAAGACAACTTTGCAAAGAAATGAGCTGTGCAAATAAAGCTTTGTCTATCACCACCCCCTGCATGCTGCCTGGATAATCTGCATATTTAACAAAGCTTCCTAGTATTCATGCCTGAAAGTACATACCGAGGGAAACTGGAGCCAGATGGTTAGATGTCACAGTGACTAAAAAACTGCTTTTAAAAAGGTAGGCTTCCAATAATTAATAGTCCGGATCTTCAAATAATGTAAATCACTGGAGTGAATTGCACAGTTCTGATTTACACTTCCACATAATATATTTGTGTGTGTTCAACCTTTTTTCTCAAAAACACTTGGCACAGATTGCTTGGATAACTCATTTTTGAGGTGGGGAGGGGGGAAGCAAACATCCATTTGCTGAAAGCCTTTAAGGATATGACATATTCAGAAGCACTCTAAAACATAACTACGTGCTAATTAAAACTTCATATTTTTAAATAATATAGCAGGGAAGAGATACAACTCCAGCTGGAATGAACATCCCACTCCACAGTGCAGACAGGGCAGAGTTTCCAAAGGCACAAATGGCAGTGAGGCATCTCTCATTGAGAACTCAGGACAACAGGTCTGGTCAGACATTCTGCACTCCCTCAGTATCCTAATGGAAAGATGCCAGAAAGCTTCTGGAGACAAAATGACTGCCATACTTGTTTGCTGATCAAAGAAAAATTTACAGTTTAAGTTTCAGCTTCATTCTTAGCACTCGTGGAGTAGTTAAAAGATATTATACTTCTTCCCACCTGCTGGGCTCTTGTGTTACACTATGCATGGCAGTAATGAAGACAGATTAATGCTATTTATTTGCTGACACTGACAAGAGTAGCATGTCTATTTTTCCTGTATTTTATCATTAAAGTCTTGTTTTTCATCCTCAAATAGCCCCAAGACAATGCACTGTACTAATTAAGTGGGAACAACATAAAAGAAACAACTCAGCCAAGAAAAGCCCACCAACAATATTAATAGGCTGGATGAAATCAACAAAAGGCAACGAATTCTATTCAGTGCTGACAATCCAGCCTTAACGTATTTCTGAGGTAGAGAACAAAAGAAGAAGATGGGTCTGGTTTTTTATAGAGGTTTCCCTCCTTTGAATTAATTTTCAGGGATCCCTGGACATCAAGCACTGTAGGTAAATAATAATAACAAAAAAAACCCCAACAAAAACAAAGCAATAACAGCAAAGCTGTGTGGGTCATGCAGCACGGGGGCACATTGCATAGGGAGGTTGTCAAATCTGCAAATCAGTTTTTCACAGCCCAGCTAGACTAAGACAAATCTGACCCGATCCCACAGTGGCTACAGTTCTGCTTTGTGCTGGGATTTTGACTAAAAGACCTTTATGTTCCCTTTCCAGTGGTGTTTTGATGATTTGATGATTCTATGAAAACAGCTGCAAGATGCTGTCCTGACACAAGATGTACTTGGGCAGCCCAAACCTTGATAAGACAACAATGCCACTGTGCCCATTATCTGTGTGCAGCCTGAGACTTTCCCTGTGTGCCAGTGGTGGTAGAACTCTTACTGAAACAGGCAGGCAAAACATCCCACAATGAAAATAGTCATACTTTTAAGTACAGTTTTAATTATAATGACAAAGATCATTGATTTCCACACATAGAAATAAATTTACTCTGATGCTTGTGCTTACAAGATCCAGACCCTCAGTACGAAAGTCTTGGCTTGCTTCTAAGTTCTTGAGCTGGCTGCTTTCATCTGTTTTACTTTTCTTTTATTAAAAATTAATTAAAGCTATCAAGCTTATCTTTCTGACTAAAGTCAACCTCCTCTGCTTAGGTAAGTATGGGCAGTACTTACAGCTGCAAGCAGTATAAAGTCTATTTTAAAACTGTTTTTGATTTTAAAGGGTCACTGTCAAGGTGATTAACATGAAATCTAAATGAGCTTTCAACAGCCCTGCTTCACTCTGATGCTGATTTAAGTAGTCGAATCTGGCCAGCAATACCAGTTTTAAAACCCTGCCTTCAAAGCCATGACATGGCAAAAGGCTTCTTGAAGTCCAAGGAGATTATGTCTGCTGTGGCACTCCTGTCAGCTGTCATTGTCCCTTCTTAGGAGAAGTGAATCAAATTTGTTCAGCCTGACCTCTGCTTCAGCCAGCCTGGACCTGTCTAAGGCTACACCTGCCCGGTGCTCCCCGTCGGGCTCCTGCTCCTGCTCCTTCTCCAGGCTTGGCTCCCTCCCAAACAGGGGTGCCAGGTCAACTCCCCTCCCTGCCCAGCCTCTCATCTCATCTGGCAGGGAGTCCAGCCTTCCTACCTCTTCCGCCCCTCTCCTTCCTCATCTAACTCAGAGACAATGGGAATTTCTGCTTTACTTTTTCCTCTGTGTAACAGGGTGGATATGTATACTTTCCCAAATTCAGTGCTTTCATGATTATCCATCACCACTAGCTGAAATGGGGCTGCAGGGAATATGGGGAGGGATGAAGATCAACCCCAGCATTAGGTTGCAAAATCATCCTTTTATTTCAAATGTTTATTCACCATTAACTTCATTTTCTTTCGCTCAGATCAAGTGCATTTATTATATGGAGAGCTGGTAGTGATGTTTTTAATTAAGGTTGTCTAATAATTTCCTTCATAGCATTTGGTTTTCAGTATAGTTTATAAGCCCAGGAATGTTAATCATTCTGGGCTAAATTTTGCATGCCTTGTTTTTGCCTAAAGTGGAATTGAATATGAGATCATCAGCTACGCTGCTCCTGCATCCTATTTTTCTTCCCCAAAATATTCTCTTGTTTTAATAAAGTGCAGTAGTCTGGGAGCCAGATGATCATAAATTGCACTTTCATAATTTCTACTCCATAATGCTAATAATTCTGTGCAATTGTATCTCTAATCAAGCAAGGTGTTATGCATTTTTTGCATAGAAAGCAGAAAACCATCAGTCCATCAGTTTAATCAGTGAAGCAGTGGAGGTTTTCAAAGATTGTGCAAGGTCACCAGTGCAAAGTGTCATTAAAACTTCATGGAAAAAATGTGATGTTGTCTGCCATACACAGTTGTGAGAAATCAGGTTGTGATTTGTGTCAATCAAACAGCACCCACCTATGTATGTGTATCTGTGGGCAATGCGGACAAAGACCATGAGATTATTATAAAAAAAAGTTTTAAAATCAGCTAAGTAAGGCATGGAAATGGGGTTTAACAAGGAGACTATATAACAGTAGGCTTTTAGCTAAGTTTGTTTTAACAACAAAATTGCAATTGTTTGCAAAGAATTACCATAAGCTTTAAACTATTTTGTAGTATAAGTTCCAAACTGTCCTTTGTACAAGTTATAAATTGTTTTCTTTGAGTATGGAAAATTGTAACAAGGAGAAGTAAAACTAACATAAGGCTGACAGGTTTTACAAAGATATTTTAAGACGTGCTGACTTTAGGTTTTGTAATATCTGAGAGAGAGGGACCCTAAGAAGACGTGCTGACTTTAGGTTTTGTAATAGCCGAAAGAGGGAGGCCCTAGGTAGACATACTAGCTTCAGGTTGTGTAATGATTGAGAGAAGGCTTACAAAATATATGCTGACTAACAAAATATATTTGCTTGCTTGAGCAAACCATATAGTCAAAAATAATACTAATAGAAAAAGATATTTTAAGAGAAGAACGGGAGGTTGGAGAGACGTCAGAAGGCCACCTTGGTCCACCTGCTCAACAGATCCTCAAAAACCACAACTGCTGATTATGAAGAAAAGCAAGTGAAAAATAACTGAAGATTTGAGGAAGTAAAGTACCTAGAATGGTATAAGAGACAACCAGTTTGAGAGCTGAATTTGTGCGTTGTTTGGGGCGGAGACCTTCACGCACCCAGCACTGTCATTGTTTGCTTTTTGCAGAACACAAAATTAATAAATTGCTTAATTTGAAATTGGAACAAAGGAGTATGTCTCCTCATTTATAACACAGTTTCCTCTAGTCTGCTCGCTTTTGCAAAATATTAAGCAGAAGAAGCCAAGACATGATCTTGAGCAGCCATCAGACGTTTGCACTGACATCAGAGGATGTCATGCATCCCATATAACTCATCAGAGACTGCTGGTCGAGGTGGGGCTCCGAGGCCTTTCCTAGCACTCGTGATAGCTGTCTGAAAACCTAAGAGCAAGTCTGCCAGATCAGCATGGGGAGTAGCACATAATTTCTAAAGGTTTAAATTGAAAAGTTATTGTGATTATTAAAAAAAAAATAAAATTCTAATTTTCCAATTTCCATTCTACTGGACACTTCAGCAATGCTGAGCTGGAGTCTTGATAACCTTTCCCTTTTCCCTTTCCATTCCCCTCCTCCCTTTGTCTGTTTCCTTTCTTTACAAGGCTAAGATTACATGCAAAATGGAAATTCAGGATTTCAGATAAATTCTCACTCTTTTTTCTTCTTCACTGTGTCCCCTTTGGGAAGAAGACTGGCCCCAAAAACTCTCCACAACCCGTAAGATTCACTGCACTCTGGAGCAGACACAGTGCCTAGGGCTGCTCAGCACCAGTAATTTGGGTGTGAGCTCCAGCAAGAACTGTTCAGTTCTCAGAACTCCAACAGTGAGGCTGCTCTCTTTTATTCTATTTACTTCTAATGTCTTCAACGGATTGGCAGAAAGGCTTTCAAGCCTAGCCTGCATTCTCCCAGCATCCAGCGGTTCAAAGCAGGTATCTCATACCTTTTCTCCTCCAGGATTGGGGTGCCCAGAGGTGTAAAGGGGCACGGGTAGTTCAGTGATGCTGAGCACTTCTGCCCTCCGTGGTGAGGCAGAAGTGTGTGCAGCTGTGGCCAACCCCGTTTGCCTCAGCCATGAAGCAGTCTCATTGAAGTTACCCTTAAAGCACACAGGCTTTGCCCACTGCGAGGAAAGCTGCCTTCACCTTTGGCACTGAATTCAAGATCACTCACTCTTCTGCTTCTCCTGTAATACTTAGGTCCAACGGATAAGGAAGACAGCCTGACTTTAAAGTTCTCCTATTCTGCGGGGTTAACCTTCACTTTCATTCTCATACTTTCCATTCATTTTTGTGAGTGTGATTTCTTGAATATATCAGGTCACAATCTCTGGCAGCAGAACGAGAAGGAATGAAAACCATTGTTAGACAAGAATGCTAATTCTGAGAGTGAGCATCGAGAGGTTGAGTCAGCCTGTGCCACATTGTGAGTGTTCAGCAATGCTCCATCCATTTGTGTGACAAGACTCATTATGAGGAAGCTTTTTAAAAGCAATTCATCCTGAGGAAGCTTTGGATACAATTCCAAAAGCAGAAAATAAAACCAGAAGAACAGGGAAAAGCAAAAAGAGCAGGCAGAAGAAACAAGCAGGAAGGCATACAAAAATCAGCTCTTTTGCAAGTTCATTTTTTCATTATGTTTGACATTCTTTGGGAGACAGAACTGCTCTGCACACTTGTGGCCTCAGGCAGTGAAGCTGGAAGAAGATATTTCAAGAGCTGCAGAACACACACATAGCTGTATAGCACAGAGAAGACATAAAACTGAATTGACAAGATTGTGATGCTAACTTGATCCTGAATTACATCAGCCAATGTAGTCTATCTTGAAGTAGAAAATTGCACATAGTTCCAACTATTTTGCCACTTATTTGGACCTTTGGGTAGTGATGAAAAGATGTGGTATCTAAAGTTCAGCTGAAAAATAAAAGTCAAACCCAAGGTAAAGAGATTAGACAGATTTCCTAATGAAAACAAGCAGTACCTGCAGGTTGTGTGTGATTTTCTGGGAGATGAGAGATACCATCAGCAGCAGTTCTGATCAGACAATTACAAAAATATATAACTTGATGAAGACCTATGGGTTCTAACAACCTTTGTGACTGTCATTTTTAAGTTAATCTCACCATCACCAAGAAATTAAAAGGAAACAAAGTGTTTTGTGCTCCCTCTGCTGTTCTGGAGCAGCAGGTAGCTGACAAAAGCTGTACCCAGAGCTCTGACATTTGACAAAATTCAGTGATGAAGAAGCAGAAAAAACAAACTCTGGCTTTCAGCACAGATTTTTTTGTAGCTGGTTTTGGCATTATTAAACAAGTGAACTAGAAAGGCAGTATGTATTTTAGTTCCCTTTTAGAAGAAAAGTCCATTTCTCTTTTTGAGATTGATAGAAAAATAATTTCTAATGTTTGTTGAACTACAGGGAACCTTGGAAAAATCCCCTCCTGACCGATGCTTGGGGCAAGGCTCTGAGACTGAGTGGCAAATTGGATTGGCAAATTCTCTCCAAATACTTGTTGCTATTAAGATTTCGGTCTCAGTCTAAGCTAATGATTGATTAGGCCTCAGCTAGACTTATTAGCCAAGTAGAATTCAGGATTTGACTCATGCTCAGAGAAAGTAAATACAAAATATTTCCTATTAGAAAGAATTTGAAAGATATAAGAAATAAAATAGTGTTTTCATACAAAGGAAATTTGTACTCATTGGGTTTACAGGAAAATACAAATAATTTTTTGATTAGGTTGAAGTGTTCAAGACCAGTATAGATGGGGGCCTGAACAGCCTGGTTTAGTTCATGGCAATGGGCTAAATGGAGTTGGAACTAAATGGTCTTTAAGGTCCCTTGCCAACCCAAGTCATCTTATGATTCTCTGGTGTTCTGACTTCGGTGCAAAAAAAGATTTTTCTGCCCTTCACAGCAACCCCAGGTATTATATTGAGGGATAATTCCTCTCACAGAGCAATGGTATTTCTGCTGTAGTTCCTGCTGGAAGAGGAAAGAGTGATGTCAGAGTAGAGGGTGACCTCATTAGTCTTTTTTGGTAAAAAAATGAAAAGGGATCAGACTTCAGAGATGAGATAGATTTGATTTATACAGAATGAAGCACCTCTTAACTTTCAGAAGAACAGAAGCTAACCTTTCTCACATAAAAATTGTATCGGTAGATTTTT